>JAOBRD020663620.1:0-14968 GCA_027575215.2 Hydrozoanthus sils
GCAGCAGCAGCAGCAGCAGCAGCAGCAGCAGCAGCAGCAGCAGCAGCAGCAGCAGCAGCAGCAGCAGCAGCAGCAGCTGCTGCTACTACTACTACTACTACTACTACTACTTCTATTAATAATAATAATAATAATAATAACAATATTTATAATAACATTAATAAAATTAATTCTTACACTACCACTACTGCTACTACTACTAAGCATAATGGCATTAATGGCAATAATAATAATAATAACATTAATAATAATAATAAATTTTATTATTATAGTATTACTACTACTGCTCTTACTAATAATAAGAATAAGAATATTGTTACTATTAAAACTGTTACTGATTCTAATACTACTAGATTTTTTAAAACTAAAATTAATAATACTAGTACTAATAATATTGATATTAATGTTTAATCTGCATCATTACAAAACAAAAATACTGGCTAGTGTGGTTGCAAGAATAAAAAAGCTAATTTATTTACAATTGTCTTGTTGTTCATTAACTGAGGGCTTATGAAACTTGTTACAATACTCTTATACACAATTATAACCCACCCAATAATTTTCGTGCAATCTCATTGGATAAAACGCGACACGTGTTACAAAATTGGAAGAAAGTTACAGCTAATATACCCCTTCCAATTTGATAACTGCCCTGCGATTTTGTCGGGCATTTTTACTTAAAACAACAAACGTTATTTTTCAAATTTTGAACAAGTTGAAAGTGATAGACAAGAAAATTAATCGTTTCGCCGAGTATAACAACGAAGATTTTTAAAAATACTTGGTGTCAAAGGCAGTGCCAGAGAACGCAGAAAGTCGACAGCATGCGCCGTAAACTGTGCTCGGAAGGTAAAAAAAACTGCGAGTCCGCTTTCGCTTAAAAAACAGTTTAACTAAACCTATCAATTTTCTAAAGTTCTGTAAAATATCGTAAGCTTAAAACTAAGAGTTTACATTCCATCCAACTTCAATTATAGTGGAGAAGAGAGAAACTTTTATCGCTGCAATTTAACGCAAAATGTTTTCGAAGAAAAAAATATTGGGAGGGTTATAAAATAAATTAACCCCTTTTTGGCTCATATCGGAGGATATATCGGAGGATAATGTCCTTATATGATAGATTGTCCTCAAAATTTCTCAGTCTTCCTCAAAGCTTCGCTTCTCGGCCAACTGTTCATTTTTATGGACAATCTATTGAACTTAATTTGATGGCGTCATCGTTGATGATGTCATCACAGGAAACGACGAAACTTGTCATTTGCTTTCAAAAATGGTATTCTCCCTACTTAATTGTTTTATGTCTATGTTATATGCAAATTAAGTATTTTTTTTTTTTTTTGAAAATTCATGTTTGTAAATATTTCTAGTTGATTTAGGACATTTTTAAACAAATTTACAAAATCCGAAACTTGGTCAATGGCCGCCGATTTGGATTTTTGGAAGTGGTTGCCATGGCAACTTAATTAATTTTTTGATTTCAAGATGAGTTAGTTGGTCATATGCAATTACCTTGCTACGCAAAATGTCATTCCTTTTAACCGTTTGCAACATTTTGGTGTCGACAGTTTTGCAGTTTTGACATTTTCACTGTCGTTACCATGGAATCAATTAAAGATCACGTGGCTTAAATTGAATTGAAAGATAATTGAACACTTATATATATTAATTACAATTGCAAGGCTTTTACATCGATTAGATGAACATCCTTGAAGAACACCGCTTTTACACTGTGAAGTATTGTTTCTGTGCTACGGTTGCCATGGAAACCAATTAGTAACCACCTGACTACACTTAATTGGAAGTTCACGTGACACTTATTACGTATACCAAGTTTCACTTTTTTTTCTTCATGCGTTCTAGGGTTAAGACTATACCTTATATATGAGTATAACTTAGTATGTTTATTTGGTTTTTCAGGAAACATCGTTGCACCAATACCATCTATAATTTTCGGCCTGGTTACGATTACCATTTTGCAAGGAAGAAGAGTGAATGGAGAACTTCAGTTTTGATGAATTGACTGAGGCCAGAAAGATTAACTGGCACTTGGGAATCTGTATTTTTAAACAAATTTAAATTTCGAAAATTACTGACATATTTTAATTTTCTATTTTAATTTTTATATAGTCCCGTTCCTCAATTGACAACCTGAGCTCAAATCTAAATAAGCATAGACGAAGTTTTTTTATCAGACCAGTTAAACGCCTTGTCCCGCTTTCCTGCAGTTTTGCGAACAAACTGTTTTAGCTAGTTTCCTTTCAATCGGGCTATAAAACTGAGCCGATAGCCAGTAACGTTTGTTTGTTGATATACGATTGACTTGATTATTTTGCACAACTGATCAAAGTCCAAAGATTGCCTCCAATGCTTTACGTATTAAAGTGCAAATGAAACAAATTTCTTTTCAAAGTTCAGTGGTTCAATGTGTATAAACGTCAGACCTCAGTGCTTGACAGTTTAACGGTTGTTTTTCACCACAAGCACAACATTACAAGTAGGAAAAACGAATGTTTGGCTTCGGGGTCAAAAGGGTAAAGATGACCGTCGTAAATGCCCTAAAATTACCGGGGCACAAAAATTCTCCACCCTAAAAAATACCTCTGGATTTTAGAATTACTGAAGTTTTTCTCTGGACAGCTTATGGGTCTGCGCTAAGTTCCCTCGTGATGAACTGAACGTGATATGCAGTAAATAAAGCCGCGCGCGCGCGTAATAGGACGCACGTGCGCCAAAGGGCTTTTGTCTTAACCTGTTTTTCACTACGCAAGTTTGCTAAAGAACAGAATTACATGCAGTCTAATAGCTTTGTGTTTCGTTTTCAACCCTAAAAAAATAACAAGCTCTTGGCTTATTACAATGCAAAATGTGACGATCATATCTACCACTCCAATATAGGGAGTAACCCCATCCCCCCCCCCACCTCGTCCAACCCCCTCCTCTCCCGGATAAAAAGATGAAAAAAAGTAGGAGGGCACAGGATTTACAACCCTAGGGGGTTAGACTAGCAATCTTGCAGCCTTCATATTTTACAACAAGTCAAAAGGTGATAATATAAAGCGGTATCCGAAATTGTAGTTTGCATCTACAGTTAGTTTCGACATTGACAGGATAAGATTTAAGTTGTGCAGAATTACGTTACTCGAATCTTATCAAATTTTAAAACTATGCTGCTTAGATGAAGGATCGAATAGAGGAATATATAAACATGGGCAAAGTTTTCAGTCGCGATCGTAGGATTTACAAGTTTGTACCTGACTACTCTCTAGTGCAATGAAAAGGTGCAAATCACATTTGACTAGACATCTAGAAAAAATTCGAAGTGCGCCGCTCTGTTGTTTGTCGGTATCACAACAGAGCTCGATGAACCTTTGCAAACCTTGTTACATTACAGCGCTAAACTCGTGCCCAATCCACAGGTGCTCAGTTTCGTAGCCATGTCAATGGCCGTTAAACAGAGGATTTATAAAATTTTAGAAAAAAAAATCTCAGAACATTGAATTGAGTTGTGATTAAAAAGTTTTGTTTTATGCACTTCAATGGTTGCATCATAGAATAGCCGGTATATAATGTTTCATATTTAATACGGAATCGAGAAAAAGTTATTAGTTCTCTGTTTTGTAAATACTTTCATAAAAGAGAAGTTTTGAGTATCACGAACACTTGAGCCTACATTTGACTTTCATGCACTGCTATACTAAACAGCCACGTTTGCAGAAGCATTATGGGAAGTAATCGAAAATCTTTGTTAATTAAGAGAGTGTGTTCATTACGTCGAAAAATAAAGTTTTTACAGGCTTATGTAATTGATTGTTATCTGCTTTTCAGCCAAACAGACAGACGGACAGACAGCGGGTAAACCTAAGTTTTTTTTTTCTAACTTGTATGCGATATATGCCGCATTGTGTTTTGATTCCTTTTGGCCTCTTATAATACAATACAAAGACTTAGGCTATTACAGGACTTCAGAATGAGACGGAACATTTACTCTCCTGCTCTAGGAAAGGCTGTGTCAGGTTCTTCAGCCATAAAAAAGGACAATATTGAGTGAAAACAGGAGCACCTATAAATGGCCATTGATAAGAGCTACCAATTCAATCTATAAATCGCAAAACTTACAAATATTAAGAAATTAAAAAGTTGTACTTCTTTTACGTTTAAGAGAGCTGGACGGGAACACGTTTGTTGACACATAGAAGTTCAAAATATTGAAATTAGCAAACCACAAAGTATACCACTTAGACTTTAAGCCGGTTTTTACATTTTTGTGGACGGGAATTTTCTTGAGATGTGAAGTGGACACCAGTAGTGAGAGAAATCACGAGCACCTACGTAAGTTCCGAGATATCTTTGTTTGAGAGATTATATTATTTGAATTTGTGTTTGAGTTTGACCACATGTCGTCAAAGCCGGTTTTTCAAATACATAGAGGAGACACTGCAGTTCAAGATGGCCGCGAAACGCTGCTTTCGAAAAGCGGGCACTGAAAAAACCAAAACACGCAAATACTGAGGCGTAGAAAATGGCCATCAACGACATTTTATATCAAAGATTAACGCCAAAAACACGGATAGATTTCCGATAAAATTCAAATACTACAAACTCTTCAAGAGGCGACCACAAAAAATGAATTAGCCGGATTCTTCATTTTTCCTAGCGGTACATCACGTTCAGCGCCGACAAATCCGCACGTGTGGTTTATGAAATCACCTTACGAAATCAGCAGTTCTTGACTACAGTTTCACAAAAATTTAATCTTCTTTAGAACAGAAAAGGAGCCAAAGTAGCAAACCGTTCCGTCGGAAAAACTAGCACATTTGGGCGACTGCTCGACCAAAAACACAAAACATGCCTCAGAACAAGACTGAGAATGAGCGGGCACATAAATTTGCAAAGATGGAAATTGGTGCTGTTGGAAGTTGATAAAAATCTTATTTTCCAAGTATTTTTTTTCAACTGTCAGAGTTGAGTTTTTTTTGTTACGAACGAGCTTGGTCACTGTGCTACGGCCTCGATTCAATGTTATTGAGAGCGCGTGACCGGATGTGAAAAATCAACTTCCGCTGTATTTTATTTCGCAGTTTTTTTCGAAACCATGTACTCGCCTTAAAAGTTAGCCCAAAGACAACTGCAACATTTCTTAAAGCTTCTCCGGTGTTATTGTATTGCCTCTTATGGCACAATGCAAAGACTAACTCTATCGTAGGACTACCAAATCAATCTAATAGCCAAACCTACAAATGCCTTTAAAGAAAACAAGGTGTAAAAGTGTTTTTTTTTTTTTGGCGTTTAGGAGAGCTGGACGTGCGAACACGTTTTTCGAGACAAAGAATTTTAAGATATTAAAATTATCAAACCACAGAGTATAACACTTGATTTTCAGCCGGGTTTCATAATTTTGTTGGACGGAAACTTACTTTCCTTCTCTATGAATGGCTGTGGCTGACCTGTGCATGCACGTTTTTCGAGGCAAAGAGTTTTAATACAATGAAATTACCAAACCAACTAAACCGCGAAGTATAGCACTTTGTTTTTCATCCGGCTTTCACATTTTTGCTGACGGGAATTTACTTTCCTGCTCTAGGAAAGGTTGTGGCACGTTCTTGAGATGTAAAGTGGACAATTTGAGTGAAAACACAAGCATCTATACACAAACTTAAGCCGCGAGATATTAGTTGGCTGAGAGGAAAGGACTATAGATACCAAGAGTAGTTTGTAGCCGTTGAAACTTTGTTTTTACTTGGAGAAGAAACCTGTTATATTATTACAGATTTATTTAAAACTCTATTTAATTTCGAAGTTTGTTTTCTTAGCGAAGTCTTGCATGTAGAAACCTAACGTGGCGCGTCAGACCGACTAGTTTATTTCATCATTATTTATCCTGTTTGTTCCGCGCACGATGGGGACAAAGGGCCACAACATCTGCATTTATGATCCAAACCTCTTAACACTGATAAGTCAGCTTCTGTCATTCGCGAGCTCTCTGCATGCATTATATAGCAGGACTATCTTACATTGCTTCGAAAGATATTTTGTTCTTTGTGCTGATTTTTTTATTTCAAACCGACGTACCTCGGATAAATTCAAGAAAGTTAAATTATGTACAAAATATTAAAGAGGTGTTGCAGCTGATTGTTATTAAGATAGCTTTGGTGTGTTTTATTCGCTTGAGCAATCAGGCAGCAGCTTTTGCCATCATAAAAAAACCCAAAAAATCACATGATTGAGAACTGTATTCTTTTTGGCATGAGCTAGGGGCAAAAATATCAAGATTTTAATAGAGGATTTTTTGTTTATTATTTATAGTTTTGTGGAGATAACGTTGTATTTGAAATAACACTTTGTCTTTTTTTAATCATTTTTCACCAAAATCTAGCCCGGCTAGATCTTGATCGAAACGTTGTTCAAAGTCGAGTTTGTAAGCGGGCCGTAATTTTCATGACAGGAACACATATAAGAACTGAGAAAACGGAAGTTATATACTGTATGGTATACTGCCAGTATCATCACACATTAGGTATGCGGACACTTGTGGGTTTTTTCTACTGCTGCCCTTCATTTGTGGCCGGAACTGAGTTTTGGCTCTACAGATATAAACTGAGGGACGCCTATGGAGTTCTAGAACAGTTGGAAAGTGTTTGTACTACTGCAGCTTTGTGGACGAGGTTGAAGATTGTCTGGTAAGAACATGAAGCTCGAAATTGTTTATGTAATTAATCTCAACTGGATCTCATAAGTGTCTTTTACAATTTCTCACGAGCTCTAAGTTGGTGTTTCTTGTGTTTGAATCGAACATAGGGTACTGATGTCCTTATGTGGTATATCTGTAAATATAACATTTTATATAGATTCGAGTGAGGCCTTACCACTGGAACGGGGTGTAAATCCAAGTTTCGCTGATCTACAGTATCAACAAAAACCCCCATAAACTCACACAAAGTCAAAGGAAAGAGAAAAAATCTCTGATCTCGGTGGGATTCGAACCCACGACCTATACGAAACAGATCTACGTCGCTCTAACCAACTGAGCTACGGAGCCTGTTGGGAAATTGCTCGTGAGATTGAAGGACAGTACAGCTCGGCCGGAGCCTAAAAATAACCATAGAGTATTAACTAATGCCCTTCAGCGGTATATGTGCAAACACATAGATGTTGAATCGAGAATGTTTAGCACATTGTAACTTATGAGCTGTTTACCTTTCTTTCGTCCTTTTTTTAGCCATTGAAACGAGTAAAAATGAAGACTGCTTTGTTTTTTCTTCTCATTGCTGTGGGAGTGACAACAGGTCAGTGTAACTTAATGCCTAAACAAAAGCATGCTTAGAATGAGGAACAAATGTGTTCATGGACAAAAGGACAGGCAGACAGACAGGCCGGCGAACAGACGGATTGATGCATGGACAGATGGACGTATGGTTGGAAAGTTAAATTGATGGTTGAATGGATAAGTTCATGGATACAGAAATAAATAGATATAGTTAGACATAGATCGATACACACAGAAACAAAGAAATAGAAATCTTAAGTTTGTTAAAATTGTTGTTAGTTTACTGTACACAAAATCTACTGTTGTTCCTATAACAAGAGAATCAATTCGTGATTTATATATTACAACACGATTGAACAGTTTTGATTTCTTATTTTTACACGCTGCTGCATGGCTTTTAGCTTCTTTGCCAAACAAAACAAACACTAGCTCACAATCCTAGTCTTATCGAGAAATATTTGGGTTATCTTAAGTTCCCTGGATAATATTCAGAGGACTTGACCAATGGCTTAACGTCCCTGCCCACGAATGTGTGGCGCGAAAGGAGGACAAATAAATGCTCAAACCCACTAGCTCGGCAAGGCGGTAACCGTTCTTACCGACTGCGGTCGCATGCACGCTATTTTTATCACTAGCAATTGTAGTCTTCTATGAAGTACTTTAAGTTCTTCTTTTTTACCAGTTTCCACTTTGAAGTGTTATAAATGTCAGAGTAAAGACTCATTTGGTGACTGTGACTCTAACAAGAAAGAAGAAACATGTGGTTCAGATATGGCCTATTCTTGTTCAAAAGCCTCCGTTAAGGTACGTATATACGTATATCTTGAAACAAAAACAAAAACTACCCAAATCGCACTCTAACGTACTGTTACATTCTGCGGTACATGTCGTATATTATGTCAGCATGACAATTCTTTCTTCTCAAAAATAAAATTTTGAAAGTTATTCTGAAGAGATTATAAATGTTGCAACTACACCAAAGCATACAGTAGACCTTAAGACAATCATGCCATAGACCTTAAGAGCTTATTAGAAATAGAAAATGTTTTATCTTACAATGTATCTATTTGATTATTTATTGGTATTGTTTTTTTATTCGTTTTGCTCATTCACTTATTTATTAATTTTGTACATTGATACCGAAAACAGTACTATATACTATTTTATTCGAACCTTTTATTTACTTTTGATTTTATTTTTACCTTAAATTGTAAGAGCATTGAGCTTTGATAGCGCTCCAAAAACATATTATGGGTAGCATTGTCAAAACTTTCGGATGCTATATCCTACATTTATGACATAGGGCGCTATCGCGCAACCTATACCACAATTGTACAATGTTCTAAAACGTTCTATTTCTGTCAAAAAAAGGGAGGGTATGAATTTAAACGAAATTTTCCTTATCATTAAAAGCCAAATAAAATTAAAACGTAAGTCGGTATTAGTTAAGAGTCTAATGAAATAATCTTGAAGTTCCTGGCAATGTTCAATGTACTGGAAAGCACCGCTTTCTGCATTTTTCTCAAAATGGACTTGCTTCTGGATGATCCCACAAGCTGCTTCAGACTATCTTTAACTTTCGTTGAACATCCTCCAAGGACATCTAGGATTATGTTGTGATGGTAGATCTTATATACTGGCAGTTGCTTCTTCAACTCGTATCGTAGCGGAGCGTATTTCAGAGTCTTCTCGGCGTCTTTCTCCTCTTTATTCGTCACCCAGGGACAACTCATTTCCAGTACCATAACTGCCTTCTTCTCCATGTTAACTATCCTTGCATCTATTCTGTTGCACCTCACCTCCGCGTTCTCTGCATACAGAGGCACATCCCAATACGCCTTTGCCCGCTCACTTTCATACAGTGCTTTAGGTTGAGCCTGCCAATGCCATCGTGGCATCGTATCAAGTAGATCTAGGTCAACCAGCATCTCAAAAAACAAGATTTTAAGTGCTTCGTTATTGCGATTCATGTATCTGGTATTCGCTAAGGCATTACATCCTGCTAACACATGAGCTTGCGTTTCTGGTGCTTTACAGCACATTCGACAAATGATATCTTGCACGTGCTCAGCCCCGTCTTCTTTTGATGATATATTTTGGTAGGGAGGTGTTGCTGGTACAGCTCTTGAATCCCGCCAACTTAATTCCTCATCATCCCATCGCTGCGCCATTAACTTTCCCTGCCACGCCTCTTCTCTCATTTCGTCAAAACTTCGCTTAAGTTGCGCTCTTTTCAGCCATGGTCCTTTCTTTTCCGCTCTTACCTCTGTATTATGAGCCTCACTGACAGCTGTTGGTTCCGGGAAGTTCAGGTTACGCTTGAACCCAAGCTCTTTCGCATAGTTCATCGCATCCTTGACTAGTGATCGTTGCCCCGTTTCTTGTGCCTTCTCCTCAGAATTCCTCACAGTTTCCATTGTTGGGTCTTGATTGGCATACAGTTTTATCACCGACTTGACTTTCGTAAGCTTGTACTCGTCCTCGATACTTCTGAGACCACGACCGCCTTTCTTTCCTGGAAGATACGTCTGTGTTACAGATCCTAGCGGGTGTTTTCCTCCGTTCTCTGTAACTATCTTACGTGATTCTCTGTCCAATCTCTGCAACTCTGCCAGTGTCAACGTCTGTGTCCACATTAGATACGCAATAACTCGCAAAGCTCAGAGAGGGAACTTGACCAAATTACTGATAGCCGGCGTAAATAATAATAATAATAATAATAATAATAATGATAATAATAATAATTATTGTTGTTGTTACTATTATTATCATTATTATTATTATTATTATTATTATTATTTGCAGTACTAAGATGTATAAATGCAAAACTTGACCTGTACAGGGCGCATAGCGTAACCTAAACTGTCTAAGGAGAATAAACTATTTGCAATTTCATATACTTAACGCTATAAAATTACTTCCTTAAAAACTGTTCGTATATATCATATGTTCTTTAAGATTCTATAGTTCGCTATCACTTTTTTGCATTTTTTTTTAACTGTTCATTATCAAAAACATGCTTCCAGCTTATGTATAACATTTACTTTAAATGTACGTGCTGTATGGAGCGAGTATGATATAGTGGCTCTCTGCATCTTTTTTATTCTTTTATTTCTATTGTTATTATTATTATTTTTATTATTATCATTTTTCTTTTATCCATTTTCGTTGGTTTTGCTTCTCTCTCATATACATATATATTTATCCAAGAAATGTTTTTGTTTCTTTTTTTTTTGCTTAACGATTGCTATTATACAAAAGGATATTACATATTTGGTTTTACGGGTTACTTCGTTTTAACCAGGAGATTTTGTTTCCCAAAAAAAAAAAATACAACAAAAAACAGAAAAAAACTCTAAATTCTTGATAACAGTAGACAACACTTTTACTGTGACAAAACTTGGGGTCGGGGTCCAAGCCAAAAAAACACGCGTGACTTGAAGCAAGACCACGTGACTGGTGAAGGAGAGAAAACCATTTGTTGCTTTGTAGTTTGAAGACGGAAAATACACCTGTAGTTTTCGTTAATTATACTCTTAACTTTTATTTGCTGACTGCCGGTAAAAATGAAGTCAATATTAAATAATTTTTTGTTCCAGCCATTTAGTTTTTTGTTACATACCTTAATGTTATAATTCCTCCGTGTTTCGTTTCAGTTTGACGAGGCAATATTTTTGGTAAAACTTGTCGGCATTAGCAACTGCTATACAAAGACTATTAATTATTGATTTTTTCTATAGGACAATGGCAAGATGAAGTTTGAGAAAGGGTGTGTTCCGAAGGCTTTTTGCTCACAAGCAACAATTGAAGCGGCATGCAAGTTGGATCCTACAAAAACTGACTGCCAGATGACTTGCTGTGATAAAGATCTTTGTAATTCCGCAAAAAATTATGTGGTCAGCAGCATCACCTTACTAGCATGCACAGTCCTCTCCTGGGCGATCATGTGACCTTGTTTAGCTGTATTTCAGTTGCATTTTGCTCACATAAGATATGATGAATTAAAACCAAAATAACAATAAAAAAAAGGACTGAAAACAATTCGTGTGTTGACTTTTGTCTTTGCTTACTGATACGCGCTTAATTTCAAGAAAAAACAATCAACTTAGCATAGAAGTTAATGAATACGGAACTTTGTTTTAAAACTAAGCGGGCCTTACTTAACATTTTTGCCTAACTCAAACTACGAGATATTATTAATAGCAACTGATAACTTGCCCTTTCTATTGATTGCAAAGTATGACAGTGAAGTGAGCCTCGTGGAGAGGCGCCTTCCTATTGGATTTAGCTACCTTTAGATAACATCTGCTTAAAAACCCAGAAAAATGGTCAACATAGGCAACGATCGAGGAACTTGTCTAGTAGCTTGAGTGTCTCGTTGGAAAGGAATTGACAGCTGTTTCAATTGCCAAAGCTCATGTCAATCGATTGTGCAACACTTTGTATAAGACTTTGTATAAGACCTTCTCCCCCTTTCTTTTTCCTTTTAAGTTGTAAACAAAAGGCGAACAAAATTGACACAGAGATTAAGGAACGCTCCAAACATTCCCCGCTTTCTTCAGGACAAGTATAAATTTAAGAATTTTTAAGAATTGTGGTAATATTAAAGAATATCCACAAATTAAAGCTAACTTTAAGAAGCATGCCGTGCCCACCATTAGAGAGACGAATGCGCCATACGCCCTGCGTTCATGCTTGTCTCACGAACCACTCGAACGCGTGAAAAATGTTGATGATGATTTAAAAGGATATGTGGGCGCGCCTCGATGAAAAGTACGATGATCCAGCAAAGGTCACGGATGTAATCATCAGTGAAATCCAGAATTTCAAATCTATTAAGGACGGAGATAATTACAAGTTGCGAGAATTTATCTCCATGATAGAGAATACATATCGAGACCTGTGCAGACTAGGCTTAGAGCATGAAATCACAACAACTAGCTCAGTTGGTAATATCGAGAAGAATTTGCCCGAGAGCATCAAAGATGAATGGGCTAAACTCATCAGTGCTGAAGCAAACAAGAAAAATAAGTTATCAATTCTGCTCAAATTTTTACTGCAGCAAAAGAAAGAAATTGAATACAAGCTGTCAGAACTCAGATCTAGTAGTCAATCAGAGAATCAGCGCACTATACTGAAGTCGAACACGAACCTGAAGAGAAAAATCAAGAGAAACGAGCGATTTTACAGACATGCACATTTTATGATAAATCAAGACACTGGACCAGCGACTGCAAATTATATTTGTCAAAATCCGTAAAAAAACGCAAACAGTTACTGAAGGATAAAAAGGCGTGTTGATCGTGCCTGAAACCCGGCCATTGCATGAAAGATCGTCGATGCAGACAAAATTGTGAGATAAATCGTTGCACGGAAAAGCATCAACCATCTATTCACAGTGATAAAAAGGTCCCAACAGCAGAATGTGAAGCCAACGGCTTCAATTCTGGCAAACTGCGCTTCACATAGCGACCACGAAAACCAGAAATTCACTGTAGATTAGATTTTTTTTATCAGTCAAGGTTTTCGATCGTACGTAACAGATACCGATATTTTTCCAGGTTATAGAACAGATCACTCTTTTGTGACTCTTTCTTTAGCGTTGCATTCCAAACCGAGAGGACCTGGCTATTGGAAACTAAACATGCACACTTCTTTCTTGTCTGAATCTCAGTACATCAAGGAAATAAAATCGGTTATTAACGAGGTGGCTGCGGCACACGAAAATGATAACTCAGTTAATGAGTGCTTGCTCTGGGAAATGATAAAAATGAAAATCAGAGAACAAACCTTAAATAAGCTAAACTTAAAAAAAGTGAAAACGAAAGCCAGAGAAGCCCTCCTAGAAGACGATATAGTTCATTTAGAAAAAATTACTGAAGGTGGATCAAATGAACCATAAAAAAAATGACTTAAAGAATTAACTGCAAGAAAAGAGGAACTCCAACAAAACATCGAACATAAAACTAAAAGTTGCATAATTAGAAGCAAAGCCAAATTGTATAACGAGGGAGAAATAAACAGCAAGTATTTTCTAAGTTTGGAAAAGCGGCACAACAAAAGTAATACAATTGGACAACTAAAAACAGAAAAATGAAACCACGTTAACATCCGAAAAGGATATTCTTTAAGAATGCAAACGGAATAAGGACCTATACAAATCCGAGGAAGTAGAATTTGATAAGGAAAAAGAAAGACATATTTTTCCGTCAAATATAAAACGTGGGCTAACAATGGAGGAAAAAAACCGATGTAAAGGAAAATTGGAAGCCAAACAATGTTTGGAAGCTTTAAAAGTAATGGAAAATAACAAGTCTTCAAGGGATGACTGAATTCCCGCTGAATTCTACAAAGTCTTTTGGAATGATCTATCAACTTATTACATTAAGGCAATCAACACTGCTTATAAATTGGGAGAGCTATCAATAACCCAAATAAAAGGAAAAATCAAACTAATCCCTAAGAAAAACAGCATTGCTCAATACTGCGACCACTTACGCTATCAAACTGTGGCTATAAGATTACATCAAAAGATTTTATCAAAAGCAATAGCCAATAGATTGAAAAGTAAATCGTCTTACCGAGTATAATTTAAAAATTAAACGAGACTTACCAGGTAAGTTGAAGTTTGATTGTAATTCTACCGATCTATAGAGTCATGAGGGGACTACGCGAGATTGCGCCGCTTGCCAGCTCAATTCAATTTTCAAAGTTGGATGGACACACACAATAAAAGGGTAGGGTAACGAACTACATCATGGTAGTCAAGTTAAAACATGCAAAATACCTCAGTTAGGGTGGGTACGTAATCCCCTCATGACTCTATGGATCGGTAGAATTACAATCAAACTTCAACTTACCGGTAAGTCTCGTTTAATATTTAAATTCTACCTCACCATAACGTCATTCGCTGATCACGTGAGATTTCAAAGCAGTGTGGCCAGGAGACCAACCAATAAGAAAATAATAAATAATAACTGATATTTAACTTGTCATATAACTGTAATCAGAACACTAATTTACATGAGCTAAAACATTGTCAGCAAACTCATTCTGATTAACAATAGCCTTGTGGTAATATTTACTGAAAGTTGAGGCATTAGCCCAACCACCTGCAGCCAATATACTATCAACTGGAGTATCTTTTGCCATTGCTGCACTTGAAGCAGCTGCTCTTGTACTATATGTAGTAAACACTTTAGTATTGATACCAGAATCATTCAGAACACCCTTTAACCATCTGTTTATAGTGTCCTTAGATACTGCCTTATAAGGTTTCGTAAAACTTATCAATAACTGTGTTTGATCTTGAGGTCTCAACAACTTTGTTGCATCTAAGTATGCTTTCAAATAGTTGTATATACATAACCTTTTATCTCGGGCATAAGCCTTAAAACGTAGGTTTTCTATACGTCTTCCTGGTTTAGTTTGCTTAAGTTTACATGGTATTTTGAACTGAGGATAAGAACTATGCGTAATCATGTATCTAACGAATGAATTGTCTGGATTCTTTGACCAGATACTAACATAAGTAACATAGTTAACTTGAGAGTCAAGTTTTTAAGAGTTAATTTAGATGCTGGACTCAAAGTCTTTAAAAATGTCAACACAACTCCAACATCCCAAATGCTTGTATATCTAGGCAGAGAGGGGCGTGTCTGAAAAACACCTTTCAGAAATCTAGTAATCAATGGGTGATTACCA
>JAOBRD020663727.1:0-14968 GCA_027575215.2 Hydrozoanthus sils
GGGGGGAGGGGGGGGGGCGAGCAACGGGAGAAAGACAGTTGAACCTCTCCACAATGGTGTTGGTGACACAGGTAAAAATGGCCATTGTAGAGAGAACAAAAGAAAAGTAAATGTATGGACTGGGGGTCACAAAATTAAGTGGCTGTTGTGGATAGGTGGCCATTAGTAGAGGATCAACTGTAGCCCTGTTTGACCAACACAAGTTAGCCTTGATTGCAGACCACTGTGGCCTTCATAAACAACACTGCCCAGCTGAAGGGAGCTGCCATTATGGTCTCTAGTTTGGGTGCCTGTTTATGGACAGAGGAGTTCCCTCATCACAGTTACAGCAAAGCATTACGATGGAACAATAATTTTGTTTTCAAAGGCAACTGTTTACACTGTAGCTCTAACTGTGATGGACTCTGTGGGCCAAAGTTTGATATTGCTACAGACACTACTAGCTTTCACTCTGGTATCGGGGACTCAGGAATAGTTGAGGTACAGTATAGTTTCCAGTATTACTTTAAGTTTTAAATCAGCCTCTTCTTTCGCTGGGAGATTGAAAACCCAGGCACATTCATCGAATGGGAAATGGAAACACACTTGTCCCCAATCCTATTTACTGGACCACCCGCACAACTACTTCCTCTTGCCAGTCTCCCATTTGCTGAGTGCACTTGAATTTTTTTCTCCTGGTGAAGGTAGGGACTGTTTTGCAGTCCAGTATTATTTGGTTTGCATGCTACATGTTTAGGTCATATAAATGTGGTCAGGCTTGTTTTGTATTAGCCTGCATGATGGATGTTGAGCCAAATTCAACGTAGAGGAGAATACATTTACAGCATATGCTCAGATAGCCAAACGGAAATGCAGAATAGCTACAAATTGGCTTTGTTATCACATTTTTAGTGAATAGCTTGAAGGAAGAATATAAATTACTGGATGTAAAATATAAACCTCCATTGGATTCTTCCTTTTGCCTTGGTAAATTAGAAAAGCAGTTAAGAAGATTCCACACATATCTGTTATACATAGCTTGATGTCTGTCTTTAACATCTTCTCTTAATAATACATTGTTCGTCACTCATAGTTGAGTATAACCATGACAGCAAATATAAAGGTGGCTTAGGAAATGGGTGGTGTGTCCGTGAGTGGCTTTATTAAGCCAATACGGGCGTGGACGCCCCTCCCACAGGTTTGGGAATAGTGGGTGGGGGACGTGTTGGCTGCATTTTCAGCTCTTGACTTCCGCTTCCTGTGTTTATTCTTGGTGATATCCATTCTTGGGCTTCTAGGTGTTCGGCTCCCTTATGAATCAAGCTTCGCCTGGCTTAATAATACATTAACACTATTAAGAATATGTATTGATTTTTTTTTAGTTTATGACCCTGCATGGGAAAACGTATAAAAACGACTTTCCGTTCAAGTGGCCAAAATGAACGGGTGGCAAACGACTTTTTCAGCCGTTTGAACAATTTTTTGAGTAATAAAATAACGTTCAAACGGAATTTATGAACGAGCGAACGGGTGTTAAAAACGAGCAATCGCGATCTTTAAACGAGCTAATGGACAGACAGTTACGACTGTGTGCCGAGTTTCAAGTGAAAACCTTTCAAGAACTATGTGAATAACTGCTTTCGTGCCATATTTGTCTTTTACTTTTTTCTCTTTTACTTAAGCTTTAGAAGATATTTTCCATGTTTCTATACTCTGTGGGAAACACGCGTGGTTGTTGGAAGAACACGAGAAAAGGTTTGGATTACGAGCTGAAAGTTTTTGCAATTTCGTTCAGGTTACTGGTCCCATTGGATCTGTTCACTGGGCGTTTTTTTACCCAATCTAGGGACGTTTCGTACCCACCAAGGGACGTTTCGTTTTCTCGTATCCACCAAGGGACGTTTTGTAGTCAACCAAAGGTTGTTCCATACCTACCAAGGGACGTTTTCGTACCCAACAAAGAGTTTCATATCCCACTATATTTACGGTAAACAGGAATATGATTTAAAGTGCATATAAGTGACAAATTTTATTACTTCAGTGGATAGACCTTGCTAAATGAGGTACAGCGGCGAAAACACAAACTGCTAAAATCTTTTATGGTTCTTGCGATACTAACATTTAAAGTTTTCAGCTGATGACGTCATGAGTGGTTCCAACAAATTTGCATTTTTTTAAAATCAGCTGTCAATCCATAACCTTTGGGTTAATGCAAGCCAAAGTTGGGCTGCTGATGCATCTCGAGAAAGATAGATCATCAGTTTAAGTTTGGCTCAAAAAGGATTATGGGTTATGGATTGGCAGCAGGTTTATAATGAAAAATGCAAATTTGTTACAACCACGTGATAACGTCAGCAGCTGAAAATTTTAAATGTTAATATCTCAAGAAGCATAAAAGACTTTGACAAAATCGAAAATGAAAATGTTACACTCAATAACAGTCAAGTTCGCCTCGCCTGAAATAAAAATACTTCGTGACTCAGCAGGCTGAACAATGGTAACTATTCCTCATTTAGCAAGGTCTATCCACTGAAGTAATAAAATTTTCATTTCATATGCACTTTAAAGTATTTTTTCGTAAGTTCTTCGTTTTCACGTACTCCCAAGAGACACAAGACAAAAGGTTCCCCAAACAAAAAAAATTGTCAAAATTATTTTGTTCATGAACACCAACATGACCGCAATGACGTCAGGTGAAAACAATGAATATTGAAAAAGTATTGAGTGTACAGCAAGTAAATAAAATGTCAATATTTTCTTCCACTAGGTATCCCCAGGTGAAAATGTTACACTAGACGTGAAAGGACGAGATGAACTAAACAATTCAGTCTACACCGTTACCTCACTGTCTCACTCTGGAGATCTCTTGATGGAAAACACAATGCACGTGTTATCTCCCTTGACTAATAGCAACTTTCCGTTAATTTACAGGTAGCTCTTTCGCTTATTTCTTCATAGTAAGAAAATGTTTTAGCAAACCATATGCATCTTCATAAACACACAGGTGTTTTTTTCGGGGGGGGGGGTGGCAGTGTGTTAACGTCAGTAAATGGAGCATGAGCTACTAGGTCGTTTTACGCTAGAATTTGCTTACCAACAAATTTTTGCATTTGGACTCACTTATCGGTACTTGTTCTGCTTTAGGCTGAATGTCGCCAGACTTTCTATAGAAGCAGGTTTCAAATAACGTTCAGAAAATATACCTTTAAATTTTAATTGTAGGCTGTTCAATGTAAATTATATTTTTGGCCGGCTGTTTTTAACAGGAAAAGATTGCTCATAACATTGTAGCAAGGAAATATAAATCAATGCTTCTCATCTCTGAATTGCGGTCGTTTCAGGTTTATCTCCGATCTTACAAGCAGCTACCCATTTTCTGTTTCCCCTTTTATAGAATCACTTCATCTTAAATTGCAAATGAAAACAAAATTCGCTGGAAGGATCTCAAGCCGGCAGCTATTTTGAACCCTGACTGAAGGAAAAATAAACAATGGCTTTCGCCTCAGCTCACATGGTTGCCATGACCCTTACAAATCCTGGAATGGATAAACGTCCAGCCCCTGGAAGCCTTGAATATTGGTCGTGGTCCTTATAGTTTTTGGGATGGGCAACAAATTTATTTCTAAACTTTCAAAAATAATAAAAATAAGCTGTTTGTTTGTTATTTTTCAAGGCACAACGTATCTGTGTTTAACCCTTCTTCTTCTTCTTCTTCTTCTTCTTCTTCTTCTTCTTCTTTTTTCCCTATTTTTTGTCGATAGAACGTTCTCAGTATTTGATATTTTAACTACTATTGTAACGAGTGTTATTTTTTACAGCGTCGCGTCAAAGCAGCAATATAAGGAGCTGATAAAGAAATCTAATAATGCGACAGTAACAGTCGTGGACATCTATTCTACGCTGAAGAACGAGTTTTCCTTCAAAGTTCGTCCTGTCCCATGCAGACCTGGATTTAAATTTGAGGATGGACAATGTGTGTGTGACAGATCGCAACAAGGAATACTACGGTAATACAGTCAAACCTTTCTAAGACGGACATCTTCGAGACTTGCCTCAACTGCCCGTTTTAGAGAAGTGTCCGTCTTATAGAGACTTAAGCCCCGTTTACACTACAGAAAAAAAGGGGCTAGGCAAGGTTAAATTTTAGCAGGGTAAAATTCAATTCCATCGAGGCATGGATGAAGTAAAAGGAACAACGTCCGGACATGAATGAATCTAATGACCCAAAATGAATCGGCAAGGTAATTGCAGTCATAGCTGAGTTCATCCTTGCCTTGACAGAGTAAAATTTCACCCTTGCCGAGCTTTATCCTTGCTTAGCCATTTTTTTTCTGTTGTATAAATGGGGTTTTAGAATACAATAAATAACTGCACGAGAAAACGTTAGAGACCAAGATTAGAGACCAAGGTGTCCGTTTTATAAAGGTGTCTGTCTTATCTGGGTGTCCGACTTGAGGGGTTCGACAATAATACAGAACAAAGAGCTACTTTAAGAGCAATCACGACATTCTTCATGGTGTAATTGGACAACATCTACTGCCATTATCAACAAGCTAATGATTATACTGATTTAAGAAACAGTTAAATACAGATATCTTTCAATAAATTAATAAATGAATTCTGATCTTAGAAATAAACAGTAGCAAAGAATAGAATAGCTAAGACAATGAACACAAGTAACAAAAGATTAAACTTAAATAAAGCTTTTAAAGAGCATACGACATGAAATCAGTTTGTCAATTTTCAATAAGTATGCTATAAAAAACATTGGCACACAGAATTTTTGATTTTTTCCGCTAAAAGTGTCCCCTTCAAAAACCAACAATGTGACGCAACAGGTCACGTGCGTCTTACCTCAGTCTATCCAAAATCGACCTTAAAGCATCTGCAACTAATAGAGTTTCTATCGAAAACTCTAGCAGTTACGGAAGTTTTAAAATCGAATTATCTCTTTACTTTGTGGCACCATATTAAATGAACTGAGGCGAGACGCACGTGACCGGTTACGTCATATTGTTGGCTTTTGGAGGGACACTTATAGCGGGAAAAGCTCAAAATTCTACGTGCCATATCTTTGCATAATTGTTTCTCAAACTTGGCAAAACAATGTTTTTTATAGTGTAGTTTTTGAAGATTGAAAAACTGTACCCATGTCTTATGCTCTTTAAACTGATGACGGTTGTAGATGCTGCCGAAACATGTCAATAATGCACCAACGAGGCAGTAGATGACCGAACTGGTACTCCATGCTCAAGGCTTTTAGCTACTGCACACAATTTAGGGAGACTTAACTGTTTTGGATTACCCTTAGCTTGTCGATGCCTGGGATCAGTTTTCCATTGTTACTGTCTTTGAAAGTGATAAACCAACAAAATTGACAATCTCCCGACAGTAAAAGATCAGCTCGTAAACCGCCGCATCGTAATTGCATCGGTCATTACCTCAGTTGAAGTCCGGATAAGTTTTTGTACTGACTTCTAGGATACTTGTGTAAAAGTTTTGAAAGGGATGCATCCATCTCCCACAATATTACATAGTACGGGTATAGTTTCTCGGTATTCGGTCGCACTTATCATATTGATTTTTACTGTTGTTTCTGGGTACAGTGAGGCATCTTAGTAACAAAGCTCTTCAAAGTCTGTAGAAGTTTCGGTCCTTAGAAATACAATCTTATATCAGAGCCTCATGAAAATTTAAGTTGCTGATATTTTTCAGGTGTTCTAGTAGCTGCAAGGTGTTTCTAGACAGAGGCTACTGGGCTGGTTTGGTTAACGGAAAATTTGTGACGTATTTTTGCCCTTCCAATTACTGTGGTTGTGTGAGAGAAGAGGGATTACCCGGATGCCAATACGATCGAAACAACCCAGACCTCCAGTGTGCGCCCGGCCGCCAAGGAACGCTGTGCGGACAATGTAAGCCTGGGCTGAGTGTAGGCTTGCGTCGTTATGAATGCCTGAAATGTGATGGATCTGGCTGGATCTTTGCAGTTGTAGTCATTGTGGTAACTATGCTTTGTATCTTGGTTATCTGGTTAAACGTGGGCATCTCCAATGATCTTCGAGGACCCCTGTTTGTGTTCCAAATGCTACCCTACATTTTTGATCCCAATGGCCAATTGGAGAACGTTGTTTTGTTCTTTGCGGATATAATGAATTTCGGTGGGCCTTTAGTCTATCTGTTTCATACCTGTGTCGTCAATGGTATGAGTAACCTGTACGAAGTAGCGCTTGGCTACCTGATGCCATTTGTGACATTGGGAGTGTTCCTAGTCTTCTACATTCTCAGCTCCAATTACTTGATCCGCCTGAAGTTCCGCCAAAACTCTCCCCTGCAGTCATTCTGGCTAATTACGCTCTTTATGTACACCTATTTGGTACAGACCACCTTTTTGATTCAGCATTGTCCAAGACTCGGGGACAAGTTTGTATTCTTCTACGATGGTAACATCGAGTGTTACCACGGACGTCATCTCGGGATGGTTGTCCTTTCTACCCTTGTGATGATCTTCTTGATTATCCCTCCACCGGTTATAATTGTCCTTCTGACTCGCGGCATTTGGAAGGTGGACCCGCAGTATGTGGGTACACTCACCAGTGGATTCAGACGTGGCTGCTTTTGGTGGTGGGCCGTTGACCTTGGTCGTCGTGTCCTAGTCATCGTGACGTACGTGTTTATACCGGACTGGAATGCTAAGCAGGTGAGCACCTAACGTAACGTTAATCTTTTTCACTTTTTTGACACAACAAATTGTATGTATACCTGTATATATATTTTGTTGGCAAGTTCTTGGAGCCATTTCTTGCATCAGAAGGCTTTGATAATTACATACTTTTTAATGCATTAATTAATTGCATTGTTATCACCATCCTCATCTGTATCATCACCATCTACATCACTAATAATAATTTCGAGGTTAAAATGAATTATCTGTTGGTCTCGAAGAGGGTAAACAGCATTGGAACTGGGAATTGTTTGAGAAACTGGTGACCTCCTAATTTATACGTTGCAGGTTTGGATGGTGCTCGTATGTATGTTTATTTTGGCACTACACAGCAACATGCAGCCTTACCGTGCAAGCAGAACCAACACGTTAGAGAGTATCTACCTCGCCCTTCTGTGCACGCTTGCAGCGTTACAATTCCTTAAGGACGAGAATGTTCGTGGTGCGCTCTGTGCACTTCTGCTCGTACTCATGACCTGTCACTCTTTCCTCTTGCTCGTTTACAAGTGTTACATTTTTGTGAAAAAAAGAATGGGGAGCAGATGTTGCCAGCCATGTCGAGCTCGATATGGGTCGACAGACAAGACCGCTATTGATCCGGAGGTACAAGACAAGCATGATACCTTTGATGCAATATTCAGTAACTCCAATGACGGGGTTGAAGACAACCGGGAAAGTTAAAAACTAACTTCTGTAGATAATACGTAACTAATAATATAACTTTGTAAAATATTAAAATGGATTAAAAGGATAGTTTCTTTATATATATGAATGCTAGAACGCCGATAATTCAAAGTTTTACGTAGAACCCTCGGTCATCAGACAAATTCGTTTGGTAAAAAAAAAATAAAGAAAAAACGACGACTACCTAATGTGCCGGTCTCATTATCGCGGTCGGCGTGAAACTCCGAGTCACTGACGTTTTAATTCTTTTATTGCAACTTTTTATTCTTTTTAAGTCCATTTTGATACTTTGTCAAGCTATACCTCGTTCTGTACACAGTGCATTTCGCACTCTTAAAGATCGATCGTATTGATCTATTTACTGAAGTACTAGATAATAATATATACATTTTTGTACTCGTTTGAATTTGAATACAAAATTAGCCAAGTATAGTGAATTCAAATTAAGTTACAACGTTCGGGACCAAACAAGTTATGATAACAAATTTAAGTATTGGTGAAATTTGTATCAACTTGATACAATGCAGGTTTATAGAGCGGGAAATTAGGAGTTCGTGTCCTGGTAAGGTCTGAAAAAAATTGATTAAGTATCTGTGTGTATTTGGTTGTGGGGAGGGTGGAGGGTATATCAGGAAGGATGAAGGGCAGAAAGAGAGTATGGCCTATGAAGATTGGGACGGAAAATTGTTCGTTGTTTTTCCGTGTTATTCATTTCGCCTCCCCAAAATACAGTAAGCTAGTTAAGAAAATTATAAACTAGAAGTTATAACTGAAGTGCAAAACAGATGTAAGGCCCCGATGATGTGGAACTGGCTAGCCGGGTTGAGCGGGTTGAGTTTTTCTACCGAGATCCCGGCTTTCGGTATTGACTCTGTAAAAAATAGACTCGCGATTACATGGAAAATTTTCAGCCCGGTTTGGCGAGATCTCGGTAACAACCGTCCAGGATCCCGGCAAACCGGGCTGGCCCTTCCTAGGTTTGACGGGCAATGAATTTTCGCGATTCCGTCATTTTGTAAACAAATACGAAACTGCCGCCCGGCCTGGCTCGGCTCGTTTTAACGTAATACCGAGCTAAGGTTGTGTTTTCAACCCATTCAAACGGGCCATATAATTAAGCCCTAAAGTACCTGTATAGTGTGATTAAAGACAGTAGGCTGTTTCCAAATTACGCTCAACTGCGCACAAACAAAACCTTCAAGTAAAGGCATGATGCTCAGTTTCTTCATACATTTGCTTTGTTTTTAAGCACCTATTCTCAATTTAAAGGTTTTGTTTGTGCGTAGTGGAGCGTAATTTGAAAATTACCCGTTTAATAACAGCTTTATTCAATGATGTTACAATAATATATATGTTATATAATTGAGCCATGCACGAGTGGATTCATGAGGCTTTTGATTATTTCTTTTTAAAACTGGAGATGCATAAATTGGGTGTGACGTATTTTGAACACAGTATACGTATTTAATTACTTCATTAAGAGAGTTTATTGCAACCACTACAGCCTGAACTGACATGTCTACATGCTTTTTTTATAATTGTTTTTTTTTTAATTTCCGCTATTGCTATATGTAAACGATTTGTAAGATGCAAAGTTTTTAACAACTCCAAAAATAGTTTGTGGCGACAATGGGGAGAAATCCTGATTGTGGAGACCGAAAGATTTTGAAAATAAAAGTTTTATTAATGAAACTGACCTTGATCTCATACCTTGCACAAGGTTTAGCCTTCAAGCATGCGCAGTGAAAACTTGTTCCAACGCAATGTGGAAGTCGAATGATCGCTTGTTGTAAGCACGGAAGATGCACGGGATCCCGGAAAAAATTCTGAATAATCACAAGAATAACTCCTGTCTTTTTAACTGCGTAAACTAAGAATCTATCAATGTTTTCATCGAGATTAAGACTAACAAGTGTTTTCACCATAAATGGAAAAGTCGGTGTTTCTGCGAAGCTTGTTTATCTGAGTTTGAAGAGCTCAATTTGAGGACCCTTGGCCATATATGGTATGTAAGTTAGCTGCAACGTGTTTTGTTCAAAAACGATTTCAGATAAGTCAAAGGCACACGGAGTAATGGTCAGATGTAATAAAATCCCCTTTCTGTTGGTGCTTTTAGTCCAGAAAATTTGCGGTATGTATTTCTTAGATTTTACTTCGTTTTTATTTGTTAGGATCGGTTGTTTTTTTCTTTTTTTTTTATCTGGGAAATTCCACGTGTCAAAACAAACATTTTCCAAACATGTTTAAATTCCAGGCTGCCTTTACACGATTGTGAAAAATTGTGAATATTCGTTGAAAATGAAAATGCGTTTTTCAATTTGGACTGAAGTTGTAGTTCTGAGGCCATGAAAAGACATGGTATTCGGATCTCTAGCTCATACATATCCTATGCTTCCATAGAGATTCTGTAACCAATCATAGAACTACAAATCAAAAGAAAAGAAATTTTTCACTTTTAATGCTGCCCACATGGAATATTTCTTAAATTTAAAACAGAAATGTTTCAATTAGAAAGGCTTGATTGAGTAACTTGGAAAGAAATATATTAGCTTACCAGTTAGCAACTTTCTGCATTCCACTGCCGTTGACCTGCAAGTAGTTCATACTTCATCGTTATTTAAAACGAAAATGTTTAGGGTAACCATGCTCTATACCTATATGTACTACTAACACCATATGATGACCATTGGCCTTTGTTTAAATTGCGAGTAAGTAAATGTTCCCATTTCCATAAAACTACACGTTGCACTCAAGCTTACAGGTCGTAAACATGGTATATGAATGGTCCGTGTAACGTTCCACAATACGATTTTCAAATCTTAATGGACATAAAAAAATAACATCAAACTGGCAATTTTCATTTTTTGCTTCTTATTCCAAAATTGGAAATCACTAAAAATTAACAATTTTTGTTTTTGAATTTCAATTTGAAAATTGAAAATTCATTAAAATGCAATTTTTAATTTTCAGTTTTGTCTCTTAGGAAGAACAAAGAAAAATCATCAAAAGGGGCATTTTTCATTTTCCCTTTAACATTAGATTTGCGTTTACTCTACAAATATACTTACTAGGGTGACTTGGGTCTCATTTGTAAGGCTACATTACCCGCTGGGAGAGTAGGAAAGTCACAAAACTTATGAACCGGGTAGTGTGGGGCGCTAACTATAAAAAGCGCCAAAAAGAAGAAATTCATTCCAACTCACAAACCGTAGACGGTGGTTTCGCTCAAAAGAAGTATGGCAAACAAATTTAGCCGTTAAAATCCTTTTTATGAATTGATTAAAGAACTGGTCGAACATCATAGCTTTACGCATCGCGAAATAGAAACATATCTATCAGAGAATTTCGCCATAGAGCAAGGATGTTCGATGAAAATACAAGAATTTTGTCGTGCGAAGAACATTCATCGCTATGGCGCAGACGAATGCCAAGAGAGGAAATCGGTGGTACGGTCAGACAGTTTGTGGACGAAGTAAGTGTTTTATTAGAAATACTGTTTTGATTTGCCTCTAGACTTTGTATATATAAAATATATTTAATAGAAGATTATAAAAAAATATACAATCTTTTGTTTTGGTGTTCGACAATTGATGGGAAGTAGTCAAAGTAGGACGACAAAGTCTAGGCAAATCAAAACAGTACTTCTAATAAACACTTCGTCTACAAGCTGTCTGACTGTGTCACCGATTTCCTATATTGACATTCGTCTGCTGCCACAGCGATGAGTGTTCTTCGCACGACAAAATTCTTGCATGTTTCTCACCGAAGATCCTTTCTCCATGGCAAAATTCTCTGATAGATTTCATTCCTATTTCGCGATACGTAGTCTTATGATGTTTGACCGGCTTTTTAATCAACTCCTCAAAAGGATCTATACGGCTAAATTTGTTTGCCATACTTCTTTTGAGCGAAAACACCGTCTACGGTTTGTGAGTTGGAATAAATTTCTTCTCTTTGGCGCCTTTTTATAGTTAGCGCCCCACGCTACCCGGTTCAAAACTTTTGTGACGTATTTCCTACTCCCCCAGCGGGTAACGTAGTCTTACAAATGAAACCCAAGTCACCCTACGAAGGTTGTTTGTAGAGTAAGCAAATCTAATGTTACAGGGAAAATGAAAAATGTTCCTTTTAATGATTTTTCTTTGTTCTTCCTAAGAGACAAAATTGAAAATTAAAATTTGCATTTTATTGAATTTTCAATTTTCAAATTGAAAGTCAAAAATGAAAATTGTTAATTTTAAGTGATTTTCAATTTTAGAATATAGAAGCAAGAAATGAAAATTGTCAGTTTGGTGTAATTTTTTTATGTCCATTTAGATATGAAAATCGTATTGTGGAACGTTACACCGACCATGAATGAGCAAGGTTTTATCTTTAGCCAAATGCTTTGAGAACTCAGTTGGAGTGGAAGATGGTCAAATTCCGAGTGATGATTTTCAAGCCTCATCCAACCAAAACCAGTCCATGAATTCCAGGTTGAACCTGGACGGGCAATCGTGGTGCGCTGCAGTAGGTGACCGCTCGCCCTACCTCCAGATCAATTTCGGACGGATTTATCGGTTGTGTGGCGTGGCTACCCAGGGAAATGGTGCGCAAGCGCAGTGGGCAACCACTTTCAATCTTCAAACCTCGACAGATTGTCTTCGGTGGAACAGTTATAAAGAAAACGGAGAAATAAAGGTAGATGTAAATGCAGCACACTCAGGTATACATGTAAACAGAGGAATTTTGACAACGTTTTGTAATACAAGTATTATCTTAGAATTAAGCTCTTTGCAAAACAATCCAAAGCCATAAAATATCGGTGTTGCACATTTTGACATCAGCTTTTGAGTTGTCTGATGTAAGATGAAGTTTTATATTCAGTAGAAACCACAGAAAACCTAGGACCCAGTTGTTCAAAGGCCGATAAGCACTATTCCAGTATTTGAAACTAGAACCCACGGTCTTGTTTCCAACACTTACAGAGACTGATTTGAGCTGTTATATTGGAAATAAATGTTTTTTGACGTGGAAAATATAAACAGTACTCACAAGAACCGTAAACCTTTCTTGCTTAAATTTTGGCTTAATTTTGGGTTGAAATTAATCAATTTCTGAACAACTACGCCCAAGAGGGCCTCGGTGGACTATGCTGCCTATGCCATGACCGGAAATGTGCTGTTAAAATTTAACACGGATTTCCTAAATAGAACAGCAAAATGATTTAAGCATAAAATCGTGATTTACACTCTATCTCTATCAGAAGGGTTTTCCATCCTCAGAGTAGTTTCTCTTTTGTAGAGGAGGGGCTGGCGCATGCAGCGGTAATTCTCTGCCTCCCAACCCGAGATCCCTGGTTCGTTCCTCGGCTTTGTCTTTCCTGCTAAAGTCTCGAGTCAACGTTAACTTTCTATATTTCCGTGGTCAATAAAATGAGTGCTAGCATACAAGGACCTAACTTCTATGAAGCGGCTGCCAGAGGCTCATATATATGCTTTGGATAAACTGGTCATCGTAAAGCGCCTTTGAGAATTCGCGTGGAAAGGGCGCTATATAAATGCACCACTTTCACCTTCTTACTGCCTCGGACATCTTAAAATTTGATCACCGAGTAGATTTTAGAAATAAGTTTAGGACCCCTTTTACTGATACGTAGCATGTCAATATTATTATTTTATTTTACTTTCAAGAGTTTTACTATAATTTTGTTTTGGTTCAGAGGATTGGCATTATCTCAAATTTTTTAGCTTATTGAGTTGTCCTTCCGTTTTTTCTGCTAAACAATAATGCCTTTTTTGTAGAATCCAGCTAGTGATTGGCCCTTCCTCTACCCTACTAAAGAACAGTTTGCCAAGAAGAGCTTAGCTTTTAAGGCGACTATACAAAATTTAGTGAAAAAAACGAACAATCAAGGATGTTCTCCTTTTAACCAGCAAGCTAGAATGGGATTCGTTTAGATTACAACCCACATTCTTTTTTTTGTCCTAAGAAGTTATTTGAACGCTGGTAAGCTTTGAGTTCTTTCTTGGAGTTGCTTTTGAAGTCAAGCTTTCAAAAACTTCTTTAACAACAACACTTTTGTTTTTACTTTTAGTTGTTTATTGCAAATGAGAACAGCAATTCGACAGTGAAAAATTATCTTGCAAATAGTCCAATGGCAAGTTGTATTCGGTTTCGCCCGAAGGAGTTTTATGGCAAGAGATGCGTTCGGGTTGAGATCTACGGTCATCACCAAGGTATTATCAATTGCAGTGATAATGAATATGATGTCATTATTTTTCAGATGGGAAGTTCTTTTTAAATCAAATGGAAATTTCATGCCTAGTTTTGACCTAGTCATTTTGTAAAAATACAAAGAGGCCAACTCTATTTTGCGGGAGACTTACACATTTCTGTTTGATTTCCCGCTCTCCTTCATTTAAAAAAAAAACTTATAAACAAAATGTATACAACAACACCTATATGCTGTTCCTTTGTTCCTGATTTATGAAGGACATTTCAGCATTCACCGAAAAATAAGCAGTGCTCTGATTTTTTACTATCGTATATTTGGCTTCCATACTGCCTCGCGCCAATTTTAGATAAACAATTACTTCGTGATATGAGTTGAGAAAGACTATTCAAACAGTTGTAAGTATACATAGGAAAATAGAAGATATGATGCGAAGCAGCGTGAACAATTGAACAGTCGACAAAATAAATGATCGCATTTTGAAGTTCCAAGGTTGGAATAGTCCTACTTAGAGGTGCATTTTCTCCGAAATAGATTACCTGAATGGGAAAATAGCTAAAGATGAAGAAAAGATTGTTGCTCAAGGAAAGACACTGGTCCTCTCTTGCCACACTGTGAGAAACTCTGATTCCCGGTATAGCTGGAAAATGAGGAATGAACAAACTATTCAAGGCGCATTGTTTCAGGACAATGGCTCAATTATGATCGTCGAGGATGTGCAAAGTTACCATAGCGGGGTTTACGAGTATATCGACAGTAAAAACAACATCCTTTGCACTACCAAGGTAACCGTAGTCGGTAAGTTAGTGCCTTACTGGTTCTAGTCTTTGTACATCTTCTAATGTCATAAGTCAGGGCTCATAAATCTTAAAACTTCGACCAGGAGATTAGATTAAGTGAGTAGCTGTCAATTCCCATATTGTGGAATCAAATACTAGCTAGAAAACTTCGTTCTGTCTTAAACGAGAAGCTTTAACCAATTTTCTCCAGCTGCATCATTCTTAAACGTGTAGGTGTTTTGTTGGACCTAACCTGAGTTTTTCCTGTTCTGGGGAAGCAAAAGGGTTTTTCTTGTTACAACGAAAGACACCTGCGAATGCGAAGCACAAGACAGATCTAGCTAGCAACTCAATGACCTCTGAAGCCTTTGTAGGCAGTAGCAGTTTGAACTCTCATCCTGCAATTCTTTGGCCATAACATGCGATGAAATTTAAACTCTGACTTGGCTAACCAACCATCTCTGTAAACAAAAACCAGTTTCTCACTGAGACATTAGGGAAAAGGTCAAAACAATGGTACTTCCTAGGAACCCAATTTAGGGGGGTGGGGTATTATGTGCCGCCACTCACCACCTTTTTTTCAAAAAGGTT
>JAOBRD020663834.1:0-14966 GCA_027575215.2 Hydrozoanthus sils
AAACTTGAAAAGTGTCAAACAAAAAGTTTGGCACGAACAGAATCTGATTGAACGTTCAAGCTTGGTTGGATTTTCTGAATGAATAGACCAGGCAATCAAATTTACTTCTGCTTTTCTTTAAAACTGTAAATTGCGAGTCATTGACGTCACAACTTTTATAGTTTGCATATTTGAAAAACCTTTTAAAATGTCTCAGTCTCCTCGTTAGCTTCCCTGTAGAGACTAACGTTAACTTCGAATTATGCAACCGACTTGAACCTCTTGTTGCGTGTAAAGACTGAGCCCTCTCTAAACATTCAGTTGACTGCTACAGTTTTCTACATTTCCCTCAAACGTTAACACACAATGTGCAGCTAGTACAGCAGACGTTCAGATCATTAATTAGTTATTTACAACCCAGGCATCCATGTTGGGGACTAGCTAAGGAAGTGAAATATGTATCATTCATTTATTGACTAAGCTTTGAAAACAAATAATAAGCACAAGACAACCCGTGGCTTGTTTTTATTTATTTATTCGCTCAATGTGCTGCCTATTTATTGTGTTGTTCCCCTGCTCGATTTAAATACAACAATTGGTGCACTAGAGAATCATGTGGTGTCTGCCTCGCCCCGTATGTGTTGCTCATCCGAGTGTGGGTTTTTCATTTCTAATAACTTGGCTGGTAACATGTTTTATAGACAACACCGGAGTTTCAAATTTCTAACCTTTTAAAATTTTTATCGTTCGTTTCGCTTGGGAATCTCTTTTGCCCCAATGTTGCATATTTAGCTCTAAAAGTGTGGCTGGTTCGTAGCTTGTTGACAGCACACACTAGACAATTTTTTTGTCAGAACTGAGGGCCCAGATTTTTATTCTGCGACCAAAAATCTGTTGTGCACGTGTGTGGCTGTTACAGATGAAAATCGGACACGAATTTTCGTCGTGAAGGAAAAACTGACAAGTTAGATCCCAAAACGTCTGATCAGCCATTGTCGGCTAGTGTGTGGCAGCGACCGATAATTTGTCTGCACTACTTTGAGCATAAGCCAATGGAAAGCGAAATTGCAAGCATGTGACAAGTGGATTGGGCACTGGACCAATAAATCTCGCAACGAAAATTTGTTAGAGTAAGGCAAGCTACGGTCAGAAAGATTTATACTAAAGGTAAAATTGGGGACCTTCAGACTTCATGGATTTAAGGTCCAAGTTGGAGTTTAACTCTTACATTGTTTCTTTTGCATTTATCCTGTATCTTCCTGACACTTTCTTGTAATTTATAATTTTGAAGTCTTATTATCATCATCATCACTTCCACCACCATCATCACCATTACCATCATCACTATCGAAATCATCGTCATCACTATTACCACTTTCATCATCACAATCAAACGTTATCACCATCATCACCATCGTCATCACTATCATCATCATTATCACCACCATTATCATCATCATCACAATCATCATCATCTCTATCACAATTATCATAATTGCCACCATCTTCTGTAAAACAGTAACACTCGTCTAACAAACGAATACCGATAGAAAAGGAGACTTGTTCATGTTGGATGAATCGTTTGGTCTTTAGCCTTCTAGAAGTCACAGTTCGCCAAATGATTTTCAACGTTTCGCCAGTGGTTTGATAGTTGTGTTAAAAAATTACTCCACATGCATGTACCACACCGCAGCTGCTAGACATCACCACGGTCTAAAATCAAAACAAATTTTTTTATTAGTTGCGCTGTTGTTGCTAGGAAACTGAGGTGTTACTTTGACACATTCAAACTACCAGGAAAAGTTCCCTTTTAAACATAAGGTACAAATAGGAAGCCAAAGGTTTTACTCAATGTAGATGATCGAAAGATCGGCAGCGCCATGGCCGAGCAGTTTGCGTGTTCGACTCGTAATCCTAGGGTCGCAAGTTCGATCCCCGCTCAGACCAATGTGTTGTGTTCTTGAGGAAGACACTTTACCCGACTAGTTTCCAGTCAATTCAGCTGTATAAATGAGTACCAGTTCTGCTGGGGGATCAGTTTTTATATCAAGGGGCGGGGGTCAAAGGCTCTACGGAAATCAGAAATAAACGACGGATCGACTAATGAGCCACTTAGGCTTGAGAAAGGATTTACCTTTACTTAGTACATAATATAACGAAATTGGATACAGGACCACTAGAATGTTTTAAATAAAAGACTTTTCTACCAAAGCAGAAAATATATGCGGCAGTACGCCAGCTATACTGCCGTTGTTCTCACCTTCCAGTATCTTTTCTTTTATTTTACTTCCACAATAAGAGCAGTGTCTTGCTTTTCTTGAACATTCTATGGTACAACAAAAAACAAAAACATATGTTTACATTTTACTACTGCATTGTTCACCAATATTTTTGAAAAACCTCTTTCATTGTTCGACCCTCCCTTAATTCCTGTTCTGGTTAGATTTTGGGCATCCGAGATCGTGATCGGCACTTGAAGTTCATGAACCACTTCCACAATAGTGAACAGGAATATTGCAAACGAACTTTCAAATAGCTTCTTAAGTATCGCACGAAGTATATAACAATTTATATCAGTAGAAACCAACTAGCATACTATCGCGAATGCTGCAATCTGATTGGCTAGCCTACTTACTGTCAATTGAGCGACAGATAACGAGTAGCGAAACTGTCGGTGTTTTTATCAGTTTATATTCGAAGGTAGTACAGTGTTTGTTTTCTTCTAGAACAATCAGACTACTCGTTGTCGTCTTCTATCAATCTGGTAGTGTTGACTTAAAGAAAACTCGACCTCGTAGTCGAATGGTAAATCAACCAATAGCAAGGACTTTACTGAGAAACCTTAGACCGCAGGCTTGGCGTACGGACCGAGCGTTGCGAGATTCATACCACAAGACCAAGGTCCGAGATTCCCCAGTAAAGATCGATAAATAATATAATTTCTTTCTTGTTCTGTAATTTTTTTAGCGAACGACATGGTGTGGGCTAAGCAGTGTTATAAACAACTCTTATGATATATAATTTAGAAACAAATTATTCTTTTTATTAAACAAGAATTGAAACAATCTCGAACGAGAATAATTATCTGATACATAAAACAGAGGAAAAAAATGCTGCATGTAGTACACTAAATGGGCCAACTGTTATACATTTGTATTAAGCACGAGCCGTCCGTGTCTCCACGGAGGCGAACCGGAAATCAAAATCAGTAGTTGACGCGTACTTGCATACGTTATGTAGCCGTGATGATCGTCACAGAGGCAGACAAGACGCTTTTCACCTCCGTGACGATCACCACGACCGCATGACGTGTGCAAGTACGCGTCAACTACTGATATTTAATTTCCGGTTGGTCTCCGTGGCAACACGGACGTCTGGTGCTTTTAAAAGATGTCTATTGATTGGTCGCGGACTCCAATAAGATTAGAGACTAAAGAGCTTCTACAAAAACCATACATTCATCCGGTGAGAAAACTTGGTCAGTGTTTAAATAAAAACTTAGTGGTAAAGCGCCATCTGTTCTTTGAACAATTGGGCGGTCACGGTTGGTCACGCCTTTACAAGCCAACGGCGAACATGGGCCAAGTTACTGAAGCAAATAAATCATTTTTCAAAACGTTTAGAGCACTTGCAAGTTGATTGACACGCAGTGACATCATACTGGCAGCTCCATAGTAAAAAAACGGAGAAGCTTTCATCCTTGTGGATCCTTGGATGGTTTAGATGTCAATTTTCAAATCTTACGTTTTTAACAGGTTAATACACTATGATATAGTATTAATAATTCCTTTAAGAAATGTATGAAATTTCTCACCCTCGCAAGCTCGGTGACCACAGGGTTGAAACTGCACTTTTTGATGGTGTTCATCGCATATTTCACAAAGGCGATGTCTTTCTCTGCCTTTTCTCTTCTTCTTGTTATTTGCTCCAAACGGAAGAGCAGATTTACTAGCCCTAGCAGCTTTCCTGTTACTAGAACCCGTTGGTTTTGTTCCACGGCGCCTTTGTGAATAGGTTCCTTGTTTGTGATTATACTGTTCGTCATCAGACTCTTCACTCGTATCCTTACGATTGTCGTGCTCTCTGCGTGTTCTGGAAAAGATTTCATCACAGCCTTGAGACTCATCTGATGATAAAACATTCCTATTATCGCCAAGCACTGATGTTTTTTCTATCAGTGAAGATCCATATCTCTGGTTATTTTTCTTTCTCTCTGTCAAACTTTCCCGGTCGCTATCAGATTCGGAGCTTGTTTCTGACGAGGATTTCTGATTCAAACACTCACTCTCATTACTGCTGCTATAATGGTCCTCGTCTTCTTCACTCGATGTGTCTTGATAGTGTTTTTCTGGCTCTTTTGATTCTTCCTCTGATTCTTCATCTGTTTCTTGTTCACGGTAGTGGTCTATAACCTTGGGCTCATTTTCATCATCTCCACTTACCTCATAATCACTGAAATCATCTTCATCACTATCACGCTCTTGTTGTTCGTCGTCATTTTCCAAACCCAACTCTTCGTCATCATTGTCACATTCTATTTCATAATCATCAGCCTCTTCCTCTCCTTCATCATCATCGTTGTCTTTGCCTTCATCATCATCGTCTACCTGTTCTTCAAAATCATCATCATGCGCTTCTACCTCTCTTTCAAGTCTCTTTTTTCTATCATCTTTTCCTTTTTCTTCTTCCTCTTTCTTGTTTCTAGTTCCTTTTATTTCTTGAGGTGGCAAATCATCGGCCTTCTTGTGTATTTGATTGTTGTCATTTTGCTCCTTTCCTGCACTTTCAGCAAGGTTTTCAGACTTTCCTTCGTCTCTCATTGCTTCCTGGTTCTGAACCTCTATCGTGCCATAAACGATAGGTTTCCTTCCGCTTTTCTTTCCTTTTATTGCAAAAGCTTCGCTAAATTTTTTCTCGATTTCTTTTTGCTCGTGAAAAACAGAATACTTCTCAGAAACACTCCACAAACTTGGCTCCGGTTTTGCCTTTACGTCGCTACTGTAGGAGCTCTCTATGTTGCTCAGAAGAGATTTGTTTTCAGAGATATTTCTTAACGAATTGTTTTGCACCTCAAAAATGTTCCGTTTGTCTCTACCGTCGGAATCTTTTATGCCACCTGAAACTCTTGACTGTGCACTTTCCAGTACCGCATCCGCTTTCGAAGCGCCTTTAACAAATGAATCGTGCGTGCTGCTTGAACCAGGCTGATTTTCATAAACATTCAATAGTTTCTTCCCCTGCACTACACTCACGCTCTTGTCTGTGTCGTACAAATTCTGTATTTTGCTGGAAACATTTAAGTAATTATCCATACTACTTGAACTAGACTGTTTTTCGTAAACATTTAATAAAGTGTTCTTCTGTACTATACTCGCGTTCTGTGTGTTGTTGATACTGGGAGAAGCCTCTACGCTGCTAAATCTATTAATTAATGTATTGTCCTGCATCGCGGACACTTTTTGAGTGTCTTGAACGTAGGAGTCGTGTGTGCTACTTGAACAAGGCAATTGTTCAGAAGCATTTATCACGGATGCCTCCTGTAATGTAGTCAAATCTTGGGTGTCTTCGTCGAAAGAATTCTCTATGCTGACTGAACTTGAACGAGTATGTTCAGAAACATTCATCACGGAAGCCTTCTGTAATGCAGTCATATTTTTTGTGTCTTCGTCGAAGGAATTCTCTATGCTGACTGAACTTGAAGGAGTGTCAGAATATTCTGCTGTACAAGAGGTTTCTTCTTGAATTTCACTGGTGTTCCTAGCAACCTCGTTATTTGCAAACGAGGTGCTCTGATGACCCTCTATGATGTGTTCCCTCTTAGAAGCACCGTTTGTTGCAACTGATTTCACACGTTCATTTGAAGTACCAACATTGCAAGTAGAGGTGCCGGCATCACACTCTTCATCGGATTGACCTTGATCATTCTAAAAAAGGATGAAGATGCAGAGTTTTAAACTAATGCAAAGCAAAAATTGGTTTCAGTAACAACAAAAATTCTATGGAAACTAATTTTCATGTCAAGTAGGCACCTATTAAACTTTCTGTTAGTAAGTAAGCATACAACTAAGTTAAGACAATAAGAAATATTCAAATTTTAACTACGCAACACAAAGTAAAGGACAAAGTATCTTGTCGGCAACGGCTAGCTTTTCTGCCAAACTTGTTCTAAGCCGTATAAACGAAAAACACCATCTACGTGGAGCTACCCTGAGCCGGATTAATGGTCTCTCGAAGAGAGCAGTTCTCAAACGCTTAACATTATGAAAACAGGCGTTCATTTCTGATCAGTTGAGCGAAAGGATCTCGTTTAGTTCTTACCAGCGGCATTTCAAGTTGAGTGTGCTCCCCACTTGTTGAAGCAGATTCCTCGGACTGAGTACTAAAATTGTAAAGGAAACTAGTTAACTGTGTTAAACTAAAACCTGATTCGTATGATGGTGTTGTATGTCAAGACTTTGTTGACACTATAGTACACCTCAAATATAACCTTACATGCAATTGGACTTATAATACGATCACCAACGGCCCAGAAAAAACTGACTGTAATCACTGGATGACTGTATTAAAGAGGAACTTTTTTATAAGAAAGTCTATGGCCGTTTGACTGGCGACCAATAATTTGACCGTTATGACGAGATTGCCGTATAAACGAGGTAGCCGTAGGGCGGGGTTCCACTGTAATTAAGAGTTACAAACACTCATGATAACAAGCATATTCTTTAGCTATATTTCTTTCTTATTGTTTTTAAGAGGTGAAATTGTTTTACTCTCCCTATCCTTATTCAAAGGTCCACGCTTTCACAATAACAACATAATTACATTTACAACGATGATAATAATAACAAGATTAACAATAAGAACAAAATAGCAACATCAAGACAACGATAAGTGTCATCAAAATATCAAGAATAATAACAGTCATAATGACAATGATAATATTAATGATAACGCAAATGTCAACAACAAAGTTTTGATAACAACTTATAGATTATGACGATGACATTCTGAATGCTAGTGTTGATGTTAACAACAACATTTTCCTAACAAATTGAAGGTACCTTTTGAAACTTGACGACCCTCCCATTCCTCCAGATGTTGTAGATGGAGAATCGTGGTTGTAAAGTGAAGAGCTTGGAAGCTTCTAAAAGTGAAAGAAAAAAGTGTAGTTATTAAAAAGGATCAATAACACCAAATGTCGGTGAAACTCCAAGACGTTTTATAAAAGGAAATCTTTTAAATATGCATAAGGGTTTCACCTTCTTCCTTTTGCTAGTCTTTGATACAGATGGTTCCTCCTCTATAACTGCACCATGCTCTCTAAGAAGGTCTACCAGCTCCTCGTATTTATTGAGAGACGCCAGTGTGATGGCAGTTTCGTTCATTTCGTCTCTTGCATCGATTTTGCATCCTTCCTAAAATAGTAGGGGCGAGCAAATGACCTATAGTCACCAAGTAGTTTATTCATTGATTTATAAGGTCGTTAATTCAGCACAGCACATCCAGCACAGTAAAAAATTGACTTTGAAATTAAGTTCTTTATCGTTGATACCGCACATTGTTTGTTGACCAAGAGATCATGGTTACACTCATATTCTATTCTTCCAGGACTACATAACCCAGAGGGCTCGCACGGGCTCTGGAAATCCTTGAAAATCCTGGAAAATTATTGAAACCCTGGAAATCCCTGAAAACCCCTTTCAATAAAAACCCTGAACATTTTTAATAAGCCCTGGAAATATTCATAGAACTTTATCGAAAAAATCAAATTTGCCTAATGATGTATTTTTTTCCTTTCAAGTAGCAATTAAGATTTTTTACTTAATTTTTGGATGTTGTCATAATATTAAGTTCAATAGGTACGAACTTTCATGTCATTAACTATTAAAAGTTGTTTTAATTAAGTGATTGTGAACATTCTTGTATTCATTCTGGGTTTAAAGAGTCCTGGAAAAAAAAACAGCCCTGGAAAATTAAACCCTGGATTTTTGAATTTCTGAAGAAGTACGAATACTAGCTATCTGACTCGTTTAGCCCCTGTGGTTATTTTAAATAGTCAGCACCCATTTAGAAATTAATGTAACTTATCTTAATTTTATTTAATGTACAACTCTGGTTGAATAAAGAACTTGTTGTTGTTGTTGAACCCTGAATCTATCTTTTCATTAGAACTTGACATTTGAAACAACTGAAGTGTAAGTTACTAGGCTTCCTCAGAACGTGTTTTGCTTATTTACTAGATCTAAAAAAGTAGTTCTTGTGATCGCAATAGCCTTGTTGTTTCAAAAAAGACAAGAAAATGGCGCATTTGGAAGCGTTTTTTTAGTTAACAGCTGAAAAGGAAAAATTACTCTTTATCAGGATAATCATATCCTTTCTTTTCTTACTCCTTCGAGACTATTTTCTGTTTTCTCACCGTGTTGAGCAATAGCTCAGCAATTTCGTAGCGGTTCTCAGTTGCAGCAATATGTAAGGCTGTAAACCCGTCTTCTGTTTTCTCGTTAATCATTGTCGGGTAGCAGTCCAGAATCTTCCTAGCTGCGCTGTTACGGAAACAAGAACAGAAGGAGTTACCATTGTCATTGTCATCTTTTTTATTGTCGTTGTCATGGTCATTGTCATTGTCGTTGTCGTTGTCGTTGCCATGGTCATTGTCATTGTCGTTGTCGTTGCCATGGTCATTATTGTTCTCATGGTCATTGTTGTTGTCATGGTCATTGTCATTATCGTTGTCGTTGCCTGCTCATTATCGTTGTCATGGTCATTGCCATGGTCATTATCGTTTTCATGGTCATTGTTATTGTCGTTGTCGCTGCCATGGTCATTATCGTTGTCATGGTCATTTTCGTTGTCGTTGTCGTTGCCATGGACATTATCGTTGTCTTTGTCGATGTTGTTGTCCATGGTGATTGCCATTGTTATGGTGCTTGTCGTTGTTATTGCCATGGGAAGTTTCGTTGTCAATATCGTCGTCAATGGGAATTTCATTGTCATTGTTATTAGTGCTATATCAACTAGCAAGCTTTCAATTACACACCTCTGTGCAACACATGGCATAAAACGGAAAACTGGGCTTCTTTTTTCAATTTTTTTAATTCAAAAGTTTACAAATATTCCTAAGAAGGGTTAACTTCTGTCATTTCTGAACATACTAATGTAAGTTCCACTTCAAGTTTACCTGTTCTGTTAGGAAAATGGGTTTCAACAACTGGTTCAAATCTAGGACGAATACTATTCATTCTAACCAAGGCTTTTAGAGTGACAATCATGGTTTGAATAAATCCGATTTCAGAAGGATTACGTAGATAATGGATAAAAGACAGAGTAAAGTTCTTACTATATACGTCCTCTTTGTACTGCAAGCTGTAGAACGTTAAGATTAGAATTGTTTTTTAGCAGCGGCTGAACTGTTCTGCAAGCTGTAATTATATCAACAAAAATGTCCTTGTTTTCTTCCACGGCGAGATGAAGAGCTGTGTTTCCCTGTTCGTCCTATTAAGCAAAGGAGAAATGGTAAAGTGTTAAACAGGTTAGCAAGTAACTCACCAGACGAAGATACCATTTACCCAGCCGTCTTCTCCCGAGACGGGTTAAGACCCTGAATTAAACTAAGACACGCGACAAACAAATATTGGGAAGTACTACATCTATATGAAGCACTGAACTGATTGGTGATAAAGTTTTGAATATTATTTCGCAATCGCCTCTCTCTACTGGAAAATTTGAAAAACGCCGTTTTTAAATTCCAGAATTACCGTAATTGCTCTATTAAGCCCCTTAAGAGGCTTACTAAAGGAGAAGGGTTTAATAGAAAAGGGGGGCTTAAAAAATCAACAGAATATTATTGGCACGACTCTCAATTTTCTTTGTCTATCTTCAACATATGAGACGAACGGCATTTGTCCGCTTCTTTGATAGTTGTCTATGTCTCGCAATACTAAACAAAACTGGCATAACCAGCTAAGCAATCTTGTAATAAAAACAACAGTTTATAAACAAATGTTCAAATCTTTGCAATAAAGCACTAGACTACTAAACGATAAAAATTACCTAAATTTCCAAAGGTAAAAGAAGTCTGTGTACAGTACACCCAAGGCTTCTTAACTTCTTGTTGAGAGGAGGGCGAAGGGGCTTAACAAATTGCTGGCCTAAAAAATTGGGTAGGAGAGGGGGGGGATTGACAGCGAGATGACGCCTAATAAAAATAATTTTGTGCTATGTGCAAATCTTTCCTTCGTAATTTACACACCAATCAAGGAGAAAAAAGATTGTATCATTGTATTGTTGAGCACTTTTATTGTTGTGCGTTTACATTATCATTTGTGAGAAAACATTTTCGTCCGTCATTCACGGATTTGAGGAGGTGAAGATCTCATGGAAGTTGTGTTGACCAATCCTTTTCTTCCCCATCCTTTCATATGCCCTGACTGATTCTTGTGAACATAGTACAGTCTTACCGAGTCCTCCTGTTTTCAAGTCATTCTTGAGTTTGCCCGAACTTCGAAAAACGAATCGAAACTTTTCCAGTCGGATGTTAATCAGCCCTTAATCTCCTCCTTTTAATTCAAAACACCTAGATTCTCCTTAACTACGTTTATCATACAACAAGCAAGAATCGTGCGGTCTCAGCTTGGTCTTCACTGGAAAATCTTGCGGTATGAAACTTGCTATGCTCGGTCAGTACGTCAAGCACTTGGTCTGAGACTTCCTAGAAAAGACCTCGCTATCGGTTAAAAAGTGTTCTAGAGCTTTACCTTCTGGTTGACGTCCAATTGATGGTGGGCCAGTATAGCACGGGCCACAGCTTTGTTGTTTCTTAGCACAGCCACCTGTAGCGGAGTTCTACTGCTAGACAACTCGATGGCGTTTGGGTTAGCACCGTGCTCGAGTAGAAGGGAAGCCGCTAGACCTGTCTTATCACTAAACATAAAGAAATAAGAAAACCATGTCAGTTAACTGTACGCTTTGTTTAATTTTGTTGTCAACAGTAAACATGAAAGCATGAACCAAACAAGTTTTCATTGAAAGAAAAAGAAGTATTTTATTTCACGTATCGTAGAAATTGTAACCTTTGTGTTTGCAACCATGAAGTACCGTTAACGCCCTAATAAGCCCTCAGAGGGCTTAATTATTTTTAGACCTTACAGGGGCGGATACAGGGGGGGGTGGATTTGGTGGATTTCCATCCCCCCTTTTTCTACACTTACTGAAAAAAAAATAGAACAATAGCACACAATTTATCAAAGGTGTGGCACATAGGGGAAGAAGTCAAAACAATGGTATTTTTAAGGAACCCAATTTTGTCGGGGGAGGTGGTGGGAGGCAGCACAGACCCTTTACCCACCCCACACCCCCACTTATTCAGAGCTCAATTTCTCAAAACCTGATATTTAGGGGTATTGGTTTTTATTGTATTATGGACTCCTCTCTCCACAAGGATCTCGACTTTATCAATATCTGTTTTATTGAACATGATATATACTCCTGAAATTCAGCCTTTTTGCAAAAGGTGGTGGGCGGCGGCACATAATGCCCCATACTCCTAAATTGGGTTCCTAGGAAGTACCATAATGTTTGCAAGTTTACAGATAATCAGCGATGTTAGAGTCCGCGGAATACTATTACTGAGAATATCCACCCCCTTTTTTGAAATCCTGTATCCGCCCCTGCCTTCCAGACGGTGGGACTTATTAGAGAGGAGGGCTTATTTAAAAATTGTCAATTACCAAAGATAGAAACATGACATGAAGTCCGGTTACCAAACACACTTAATAGCATATAGTAACCTTGTGTTCGTCTGGCGTTATAATCAGCAGTTTTCAGAAACTGAAACAGATGAAACCGTTGACAAAACGTATTTATATATTGTAGCTCAATCGTCTTTATGTTGGGATGCGGGGAACGGGGGGGAGGGGGGGCAGAGGATTGGGTTATCAGAGAGGGGGGTTAATTAAAACTTGAAGCTCGAGACGGAGAGCCCATTAGAGAGAAGAGGGAACTTAGTAGATAGGGGTTCCGGAGGGGGCCTATTAGAAAGGGGGACTTTATTAGAGTGTTTATGGTATCGTCAATCCTTTTACTTCAAGCCAGTTCTCACTATACAACTTCCCCAAAAATGTCCGGAATGACCGAGTAATTTTGAAAAAGAAGTACTTTCGTGCAGTTTTTACCGAGTTCATGTTAATGGCAACAAAACACATAAAACACTCTAAAGGACAGTATAAAAAATATGCTACATTATAGAGCTGGTCTCCTGATGTCTTTTATGTTACTTACTGGGCAGCAGCTACGTGAAGCGGAGTTATACCGGTGTCATCCTACAAATGTAGGAAAGTAAAGCAAATTCGTTAATTAGGGAGCAATAGCGCTGTTTTAATGACGTAACAGCAGAAAACTTGAAGTTGCAACGCCTTCGGTTACCATAAGGCACGCAAGATACTTCTCTCTAAGAAGTAACGAACTAAGTTCTTAAAAATTGCGATTAAAAGGTTTCCACTTACAGTTCCTGGACATTGCGCCAGATTTAAAACTACACAGTACTTCTTCTACAATAACCTAGGAAGATATCCACAAAATAAACCAATAAAAAATAAAAGGTTATACAAAAAACTTTCTCTAAGAAACACCAATGCGACCTTCCCTTTCTTTCTTTGAAATTTACTGAAGAAATATTAGACGGATAGCCTTACATTTTTACAACTGTTTCAACACACCAGTGTGTTTAGGTCCTTAGAAGGTTTAAAAATGCCTGAGAAACGATTTCAAACCTCTTCCGAAGATTTCCGAATGTTTTCAGAGATTGCAAAGATTTTGTTTCATTTGGGAGAAATGAGTTATGTTATGCAACGCTTTCTCGTGGGATCCCGCGGAGAATGAAGAATTTTGCCCTCGATGTCATAAACATGTAATCGCCAGGTTCCACGTAAATTTAGAATTAATATCACTCGTGTTTTCGTGGCGAAGCGACACCGGCAATTTTGGAAAAAGTTGAAAACACGCCCAATGCGATTACCTATACTAATCTAGGGCAAAATTACTCGGCGCTAATTAGAAGCTTGTATACTTCAAAGGTTTTACGAAGACTTTTCGAGAAATTTTAAAATGTCTTAAAAATTCCTTAGAAACGTTTTCTACCTGCCTTCGAAAGTTGTCGAAGATTTGCAAAGATTTCCGAATGTCTCCAAAGTTTTTTCAGAATTTTTTTAAAATCATAAAAATGCCTTAGAAACGTTTTTAAATCGTTTCCAACGATTCCCTAATGTTTCCAGAAATTGCAAAGGTTTTCAAACTCCAAAAAATCCGGGATAAACAATATTATCTAGCAAAGATTTCTGAAAGTAGAGAGTTTTTCCCTAGATGTAATCGCCTACCCTGCTTGGCTGAGGTTTCGCTATTTTCTCTCCTCTGACGAAAAGGAAAGGAAACCTCAGCACGGATATCATTAGCTCCAAAAAGCTGGACGAATAAGGTAAATCAAAACTCGTTATAAGCAGTCTGATATTTGACACATGTCATAATGTGAAGTTTCCACTGACTATCTATGAGCTGACAGTATCCGATCCCGTGTTGTTTAAGTGACGTTGTAATGATATTTACTATTGCGCATGCTCGACAGAAAATTGAGCAGATCCGTGCAGAGGTTTCTTTTCCTTCTCGTTAAAGGAGAGAAAATAGCGAAACCTTTGCCAAGCAGAGTAGTATTCGCATGGTTTCTCGTAAAATTTAGGATTAATTTCGATTGTTTTTTTTGGAAAAAAATTAAGTACTCGTAAAATTAATTCTAAGTTTTACTCTGCCCCATGCGATCACCTATACTTACTGCATCAAAACAGTGCCCTTTCTCTTACTACCTCCCCTGCCTGGGTCGGTAACAAAAGCAGGCACGTTACCGACATAGATACTACGGCTTGTTTTTAATTACCGTATCTTCAGTAACAGCTCCTTTGTGCAGCAGGACATTAATTATTTCAGGTAGTGCATCAAAACAGGCCAGATGAAGGGGCGTCATTCCGAACGACCAAGCTAGCTGGATAAACAAAAATACGTCATATCAGCGTCTTTGCTTAAACTCACGGACGGAAATGACTATCTTTGCACTTTCTTCAAAAGCAAAAACAAGGTACACAATAGCAATATCAAGCTGGCAAGTAGAAAACCTTACTACCTTCCAAAAACCAGAACAAACTATGCAAAATTAACATCAGATTCAATGATTCCAAAACCTGGAATTCAATCGAAGATGGCCTGAAACTAAAGAGTAGCACTTGCTTTAAAAACAAGTTAAATCTCCTTTATCATATAATTATCAAAAATATAATTCCGATGTAATTCTCTGTGAGTAGTGTAAGTGAATTTTTTTTCTTTGCCAGTTTAGTAAAGTTCCATTAAAACTAAGGCAATAGTCAAATTTTCTGCACCGTCATTTAGCTCGACTAGCTCTGCTATTTCTAAATGGCTGTGCTCTTTCTATACCGCAAACAATTTCCAATCAATATTCATATAAAATACTGCGAACAATAAAGTTGTCTTGCTTTTTGATCTATCAGTTAGGAAGGGTGGGTGAAGGAAAATTAAACCACATTGATTCTGCTCTACCATTTTCTTGTCGGTAGCTGTTGTTTTATTTTTTGGGATTGACACTGATCTTCTGCCAAATGTGAAATTCTGGTGAAAAGTGACGTGTTATCATAAACTGTTATAAAAAACCAATTAGGCTGTCATTGTTATTCCCTATATGTTTACTACAAACTTGTCAAGTTGCCCAGTTGCGGTTCATCCCAAAACAATAACAAACCAACACATTTGTCTATTTTTACTTTGGATCGGTTAAAGAAGGCTTAATACTCCAAGCTACCAGCTTAGTCACTTCATTTCAATTAATTGTCTAACTTTAAGCGTACCGAAAAGGGTGGCAACAGTGTGTTTTATTAACAGTGTGTTTTATTAACAGTGTGTTTTATTAACAGTGTGTTTTATTAACAGTGTGTTTT
>JAOBRD020663941.1:0-14966 GCA_027575215.2 Hydrozoanthus sils
GCCCCATTGATTCTGTTGAAAAGGTAATGAAAGCGGCTGTTGGTAAAGTTTTACAGTCTATTTTTATGCTTGCAACTGTACAAAAACTAGTTTATTCTGACATACAGTATCAGTGTTACAAATGGACATTTTTTATTTGAATTGACAGAAACAACGACTGGAAGTCGCTGTTCAACACCGGAACTTTTTATTTTCATACCTTGTGAAGACATACTATTACGTGTAAAATTAAATGGATAATTTTTTTTTGTCGTATGGTGCCAGTTGTTTTTTTTTTCGAAAGTTGCCAGATATATTTTGGTATTAACAAAATTTGGTGAAATAATAGAAGATTGATTTTGTACCACAAGTCAGTGAATTACGAAGACATTACAAGCGATTCATTCATGGAACTTTGTATAAGAAGCCGAACCCCTAGCCCTTTTGGAAGCTTTTAAAATTCAAACTAAGAAATATTCTTTACATCAGCATAAAAAACTGAACTTAAAAATTCAAAACATTTCTCATGCAAAAGGTTAACCCTTTAAGCCCCAAGCACGACAAATGTCATGTTGGTAAATTCTCCCAAATGAGTCCCATACTTTCTATATAAGCAGTTTGGGAGAATTTGGCTTTTCATCGACCAAAGTATATTTGACTTGATCAACTCCCAACTTCTCATTACCAATTGTATTACTTTGTTTGAGTTATGTAAGGAGAAGTGAGATGTTGATAAACTCTCTGGGGCTGAAAGGTTTAAACAATTGAAATTCTTGTACTTGGAGTCGACATTAAAAGTTGAGGAAATATCATTTAAAAAACTTACAATGCAGAAGGGCGGGCAAAATCCGGTTAACCAATCAGTGCTGCTCATTCTCACGCCATACTGTCTGTGTTCATTGAGCCAGGAAGTAAACAAGTTGAAGTGATGCAATTTCTTAGACACATACTCACGTTGTGTTTTGAATGCTTGGAAAACAGTCAATGACATGTTTTATAAACAAAAACAAATGAATTCAAGCTGAAAGTTGTTCATTTTGCAAATTAAAGGATAGAATATTTCATTTGCTGCGAGAGAGTTCGGTGGCTGAGGTCACGCTCACTGAAACGCCTAACAAAATCTGCGAATTGTCGACATCGGAAAACATGCAAGTGGCCCGAACTGAAAGATACCATAACAGTGGCAGGGATCATCTGGGTTAGTTGATTCGAATTGAGGCGATGGAATGGGCTGAAGACCACCCAGAGTTGAGTGTTGATTTTAGAGCTAGGAGTTGGTGTTGCCAGTTTATGCAGAGAGGTAATCTTCAGTGCTTCGGCAAAAAACAAAAATTGCACAGAATCTCCGAGCGACCTGGAAGACAAATCACATCTTTTAAAGCGTTAATATTCAATTATAGAAAAAGTTCTCAAAATAAGAATAACATGTAAATGGCCAACCATAATTTTTTGTGTCATGTAGATTTCATGAACAGCGTACGTTGTTGGTATTTTGTCATGTTGAAATTATTTGTGCAGTACATTTGATTTATGCCACAAAAAGTAAGAAATTATGAGCTCTTTTTGTGATTTCCGTTTTTCAAAATTTGGTGTTTGTTGCACAAGCTGACTCCCAAACTACGTATTAAAAATTTGGGGTCAAATTCTCGGCGTGTACACTGAGATTTATGGTACTTTAAGAATGGCACACTACTTATTTTTTGTTTCGAGGTCCTTTATTAATTTAAAATTTCAATGTATTGACCCTTTTTAAATGCGAACTTTGAAAAATCGCAACAGATGCAGGGTTTGCCATAATGAAAGTTTTATTGATATTCAAAGCCAAAGCAAAAACATTTTAAATTTTTTTTGCTTTTTTTTCCGACTGACCAACCCTTCAAATTTTGAAAAAAATCCGTGCTCCCGGGAATTAAATTGGTCTGACCTTAGAAAGTTCTACAATAATTGAAAATGCAAATACTGTTAATTTTAGGGTGTTCTTGAGTAATTATTGTGTGACCTATATACAAAAGACTTAAGAAAACAAATGACAGAAATGTCACTTAAACTGTGTAATTGGTAAACTCAACATAAAGTATGTACATAATTTAATAAGACTAAATTATTACACAACTTATCCCTCACAAACAATTTCAACCTTGGAAGGATTTAAGCTATGATATATAAAGAATTCAAAACTGATAGCATGAAAAAAAAGAAAAAAATTCAGAGTCAAACATGAAAACAATCACCAATTTGTGTTGATAAATAAGTAAAAGTCAAATATGATAGTTGTACCTTTTTCATTGCTCTGATGACTGGAATCAAATTCCAGCTTTCTTTTTTCTGGAGCATGTGAACCAGGGGGTGCACTGTCTTTAGACAAATATACCACCATGTCTTGGAAGTTACCTGAGCTGCCGCCAAAACCATCTAGAGTGGACAAGAATCCAACCACAGCAATTGTAATAAATTCATCAATCTTTTTCAATTATTGGTCTGAGAGAAACTAAACTACATGTTTCTAAGGACTCAGTTGATACGATAGCTTTGCCCAGTTACAAGTTTCTATTCTTTGTTCACTTACCCTGGCAAACTTCATTTCATTTCGTTAAGAATAAAAATTATCAAGAATGTGTTCTTTTCAGGGTAATTTAAGGACTTGCTGGTGAAAGGGAAAGAAGATTTTAACCCTATCCTGACCAGGGAGGGGGGGGGGGGGCAGAAAGTGCCCAAACTGATTTTAAAGAGTCACCGTTCCCTAAGTATTTGTCCAATTGCCTACAAATTTTATCACTTTTCTTCAAATTTATTAGAAAACAGAAATACGATAAAATTTTGTAGTTAACGAGTCAGGTGTTGCCATAGTAACCATTTTTTGGAAGTATGTTTTCCACATTTTTTGGCTTTTTCTTTCCTTTGACATATACTTTCACAAATAAGAACCAAAAGCAACCTTTTTAGCAAAGAAATCAATTTATTGATTTTATGTTAAAGAAAGAAATCAATATCTATTAAATTTCTATTATCATAAGTATTGCACAATAAGTCATCAAAAGTTAAAAATTTTTGGAAATTATACATAATAAGGAACATTATCACAGCTAGTTATGTTTTGTTATACTGTTTTTTTTCTCAAGAGAAATTGTATTCTGAAAATTTTTAATACATACTCACAATCAAACAATATTTGAAGGGTTTCTAGTGCAAAAACAATGTAATTGACTTATGATGGAATTGTCATTTCTCCCTACAATATCCCTTATTATTTCTTCGTAACCATTGGGAGAACTTAACATTTCATACAAAGTCACTTACCTCATTTTTGCACTAGACCCTTCATTTTTTTTCACAATCCCCCCTCCCACTTGTCACTTTCGAGTAAACATAATTTTTGGGAAGCCCACTTTTTTGGACATTGAGTGGTTCTAGACAAAGAAAGAGGACTCACAAAATTATTATGAAATTTTTAAAGAGGTATTCCATTTATGCATAAATTTATTCCTACCGTGTAACATAACCAAGAGGACAAAAATTAATAACAAACCAGAACACCTTCATTAGCATGCGAGACATACCAGTCACTAATATTAACTGTACAGTATATTATCTTGAGTCTTCACTGACAGATATTAATAAATTTTTCAAAATGCTGCAGTGGCATTATTTTTAGGCCAAAAAATTAACACTACTTTCAGATGGTCATTACTTTCGGGGGAGGGGGAAGTTACTTTTGGATTTCTACAGTATAGAGTAACAGAATGACAAAACTGCATAGTCTCATGTCACATCTTAAAGATACAAACAGTTTCCACTTTCAAACTTACTTTTTTTTGCTTTTACAGTTCTCTTGAATGCAGGGCTTGTGTCTGATCCTATTTTTTAAAACAAAAATTGAATCAGGCTTGGTCAAAACACAATGAGATTGATTTACAAAAGATAAAAAAAATATCCACTCCTTGTTGTACCTGACTTTGAGGGGGCAGCAGACACTGTTCTTTGCACTGAGCTGACACTTATTTTCTCTGGTTTGCCAGGTCCTGATGGTATGACAGTAACTGTCCTGGGTTGGAAAAAACATTTTGATGTTGCTATAGAGACATCATTAAGGTTACAAGATGGTAATTTGGGTTTTGTGATTTCATTTGAGCATAATGGCTGTATGCTGCAAATATTTGAAGCCGTGAAAACCAAGTTGGGATCATCCCGTGCCTCAGTTTGATTGGGGATGTGAGAAACTAAAGATGTTTCACACTTTAAATGAGGGTTTGAAATCCCATCTTGAGTAGTTTGCAAGGAATTATTCTCTTGCAAATTATCTGGAGTTTTAACACTGTTAGGCACATCACATTGGTTAGCAACACTTGCCAAGTGAGTGAGCCCTGGTTGAGGGCATGAATCTTTAAGATTCTTTACATCATCAAAAGCCTTATTTATCAAAGTAGGACTATTTTGGGGGGATAAACCCAAGAATGAAGATAATTCTGCCTGATGAAGTGGTTGATGATGTAGTAGCTGCATTGTGGTAAATAGTTGTTCAAGAGCTGGCGAAGGCAAGTGTTCCGTTAACAATGAATAAAGTGGTGATGATGACAAATTGGGCCGACCCATTAGCTTCGTATAACTGATTCCCAAAGGCTGACCTGAAAAGTTGGGAATAGATCGAGGTTTTGAAGTAGGATTAGAAATGAGCGGGGTTGTTGAAACAAACCTCGAGGAGCTTGGGGAAGGCTTTACGTTTAAGCTTTGCTGGAGAACTTTCTTCATGCGCGGAGGAATCTCAAAGTTCGGACCAAACACCGAACTTGACACACTCCCTGAAGAAGGGGCTCTTGTTTGAGGTACCGTTTGCGTCCGTACTGGTGGACGCACAGTCGTAACAGTTCTCGTTTGCGGACGCGTACTTGGTCGCATTGGAGTTCTAGAAAATCTACTTCTTGCCACAGGTTTTCTTGCTGGAGCTGACTTTCGCAACTTTGGCTTTTTTTGCTTAGCAATCATCTTCGCGACGTGCTGATCAGCCGCACTAGCGACGCCTTTCAAAACAAGTTCACCGTCTTTATCTCTCGTAAAACTTACAACTTCAGGAACTGAACGGAGAAATGCTTCGACATTATTAAAGCCGAGTTGTCTAAACGGCAATGGGCTGAAAGTTATTGATTTGTACTCCTTGTCGAGTCGGTACAACGGAATCCCCCGTGGGCTGCTTATCAATACAGCACGAAGCATCGCTTCCGTCTTTTTTTTAAGTTCTTCCATTTCTGTTCAAGCAGTTAACAGCAATTAGGTATAACTCAACTTTAACACAGAAGGATCGAAGCCATCATCGAATGACCCATAACTGATTCCGAAACCTTGCAAAACGTACCGAGTGTGGGCACTCAAGTTTAGCGCGAAACTCCTGGGCCTGGGTAGCAATTATGAACTGTGGGGGGTAGCCTGAGTTTTGGATTAACGTCGTGCTTAAAGAACTTCGCAAAATTGCCTTTCTTGCTTATCTCACAATCAGATCAAACCATATCTAACTCTTTGATGGACCTTTTTTGAGGAAAAAAAATTAAGTCCTAGGAACACAGAAGTCTTTATTTACAAAGCATTTCCTAACCCTATCCGAGACGGTATTCAGATTATTTATTTCATATAGCCTTACCCACAGGTCTTTTCGTGCCTATTATTTCCCAGGTTCCCTTATCCCTGCTCGGCCTTTTTCTGCTCGAGCCAGCAAGATGGGTGAGTGAAACTTGGTATTGTAGAAAAAATCTATTAAAATCAACTGGTTAAAAAGTACATCCGTGTGTAGAACTACATTTGTAAGTAGTTAAAATGTTTTTTCTTCCATTTGTGACTATTTAGTCTCAGATAGAATGTATTTCGAGGGTAAATCAGGGATTCTACGATGTATGCTCACTCGTTTGTTTTCACGTGAAATCATAACAACTGGATTACAACAACTGAAAATGACGAATCCAGACACTATATCCTGCACAAGATTATTGTTGTGGTTAATGTGCCTGCATAAACTTGGCACTTGCACTTTTGCAGAAAGACTGTGGGTTAATTTTCAATCGTTTCGTCCCTTGTCAAAAATCACTTTGGTGTTGTTGTTGGTCTTGGATTCTTGCCGTTTTGGATTTGTACCCCAAAATAATTACGGCTTTCTTTTAGTTAGCGTAGAAACATTAAGAAGTAGATGCTATTTAAAAGGAATATTTGTTTGATTTATATTAAAAAGTGTTGAAATAAACATGTCAGCAAATTTTCCTTTTATCTGTGCCAAACTCTCAACTGTGCATCGAATTTTACGTCGCGTTGAGCATCGGTTCTTTCACTATACTTAAATTAATGCTGTCAAAATCACTCTGTAACGTCCAGTTGTGAGTGCAGTTCTAAGATCCATACAAAACAGATTTGTATACGAAACTAGCAGAGATACCGGTCGATTAAGCAGCTCCATGTAATCCATTCAGTATGTTGTTGATATTGACCAGATTTTAGAATTTCATTTATCAGGCCTGGAAAATGGAATTTTGATTAGAGTTGTGGAAAGTCATGGAAAATTGGCAGAATTTAGATTGGGAGCAACGTGTATAGATTTAAAATACAATTTCTATGTAGCCTTTTGCTGGCAGGTCTGTATGTCAGTTTTTTTGCCAAGTGAAAACACTGCTAATTTTAATTCTTAGAGTTGAACTTGGTAATAATGGTACTATGTCTCAAAATAAACATTCCTTTCTTGACCTTGATTTGCTTGAATTATGCTAGGAAAAGGGAAAAATAAAACTATTTTTGATGTATTAAGGGAAAAAATAATGCAAGGTCATGGAAAATTGAAAGAAGTCATGGAAAAAGTCGTTGAACCTCAGAAAGTCTAAAGAGTACAAACCCTGCTACAAACATAAAGTGACTGAACCATGATTTATTTGGTTAGGTATTTCAAGAGACAGCTGGCATAAAAGGCGAGCTACTGGTGGCAAAAAGAAACCCCTTCGTAAGAAGAGGAAGTATGAGTTAGGAAGACCTCCAGCAAACACCAAGATTGGCTCCAAGCGCATTCGAAGTGTAAGAACACGAGGAGGAAATCTGAAGTTTAGGGCCCTCCGTTTGGACACTGGGAACTTTTCCTGGGGATCAGAAAGTATGCATGCATTCAGACTTTCTGTAGTTAGGTTGTGCAGTACAAATCCTTATGTAGTAAGCTTCATAATATATAAAGTAACTTTCAGGGTTCGTGCTACTCCTTAAACTCCGTGAATTTGGTTTTCATTTTCAAGTGTGCTTGATTTTGGAATTTACCAAACTCCTCGAAAACTCCTTGAATTTTGAACTTCATGAGCTGGTTAAAAGTATTGGGTGTTGCCAAGTGAATCAATTGTTTTGTCATACTTTTCAATATAATAATAATTGTTTCCTGTTTCTAAACATTTACTTCAACTTTGTACAGAAAATGGTTTGACTTTTGTGTTTGGTTCTTGTACAGTATTTAAATTTTGTATTAATGTTAAGTTTATTATTTGCTAGTAAATACAAGTTCATGTTGTTAAAACAGTTCCGACAATCTGAACTTACTTTAGATGTTGGGGGTGAAAGTTTTCATTTTTATAAATACAATACCCTGCTGAAAAATACTCCTTGAAAATTAAATTTGACTCCTTGAATACTCCTTGAATTTTGTAGCTGATGGTCAGCCTTAACCCTGAACATATATATACGTCCTATTTGTTGTCGCACAGCGACCGAGGATGTATATGCCTCAAACAAAGAAAACTGCTGAAAGCCTGGTTGTCTGCAGTGCCTTGAAAAAACATCCCAGGTTGTTGGGAAAGGTCTGGCACTACTTTTGAAAGACTGCTCACCAAATGAAAATGTTTTATCAGTTTTTTTTTTATATTTTAAAAATATTTAAAATAGCAGCTGGTTTGCAGGATTGAAGAATGAACTTAGAAGAAGCTGTTGCTGAAAGTTTTGTATAGGTTTTCAAGGAGTGGGCTAACTTCGGTTTAACCCTTTAAGCTCCAAGCACGACAAATGTCATGTTGGTAAATTCTCCCAACTGAGTCCCATACTTTCTATATAAACAGTTTGGGAGAATTTGGCTTTTTATCCACCAAAGCATACTTGACTTGAACTCCCAACTTCTTGTTACCAATTGTATTACTTTGTTTGAGTTATATAAGGAGAAGTGAGATGTTGATAAACTGTCCAGGGCTAACTTTGTTTAACAGGCCTATTTACTCCATAATTTAATTTAGGTACTTCTTCTCAGTGCACTTTAGTATTATTACTAAAAAAATGCTTTTTCCAAGTCAATTTTAGAATTTCATAAAAAATCCACTTGGCTACCAGTTAGTGGGGGTGTTTGTTTCCCTGGTAGAAAAGGGGTTAAAAACCAGTTGAAGCCATAGAAAGTCAAATTCTCAAATATGCAGCTAATACTAAAAGGCACAGTGTTATTTTCCACAAGTCAAAGGGCTTCAGTTTAAAACACTAAATTTTGGGGAGGACATAAAATGTCAAGATCAGGTGGCAACAAAAATCTATACATTTTTCAGATTTATGATTCAAAATACATAAAGACCTTTGGTTTTAACTTAGACAGAACTGTTCTGTATTGTTTTTGAAGTTTACATGCTAAGTAAAAAGTACACAAGTTTGTGGTTTCACACTTGATTAAACAGGTCAAGTCTATTACAATTTCTTTCCTATGAATATAGGAATATCGCACAGATTATTCCTTGTAATTTATTAATTTGTTTGTTTATGTAAATTTCAGCATACCAAAACACTTTTTCAATGCATATTTTGAAAAATTGCTTTAGACACAGGTGTTGCCATACTGAAAGCTTTTATTTGATATAAAGATCTTCAAATGCAAACCAAAAATCAGTAATTTTTAATGTCCGACCACATTCACCTTTTTTCTTATAACCAACTTACTTATAACCCAAACTTCCTATCCTCTTTGATCAATTTTTATTTTCTTTTGTGAAGACCATTCTTCTGATTAGCACAGCTGATAAGGTGCTGTTTAAAGGCCTTCCTTAATTCTCACAGCTCAACCATCACTTGAGATCCCAAAGTAATTGAGGTCCTGGTTTGCTCTTTCATTGCAAAAGGAAAAAAAGCTTCCTATCTTTGACAAAGCGTTGAACCGTGGGCCCAGACTTGCAGATCTTGATTCAGGCCTCGAATCCTATTGTCTGTTCTCTTGTGAACTAAACTCCCTAATCAAACTTAAGCAAGACTAAAGTTCAGAGTCCTTGGAGCAAAATGATGACCAATTACAAAATGGAGATATAGTGGTGCTGTTCCAGCATTTTCCACTACTCTGTGATAGTTTTGTCATAGTTACACTGATTGCTCCTGTCGTACACTTTAGCTAGCAGAACGTCTTATTAAATTCTTCCGACCCTGGCCAAAATTTTTTTAAGTACCCAGTTTGGAAGAATTTTTCTGCTCAACTTCACTTAAACTTGTGCTTAATCAGTTCCTAAATTCTCATTGTAAAAAGGATTGATTTAATTGATTGGAGAATATATGTACAAGTTAAGAACTGGTGGGGCTGATAGTGAAAATTAAATTCCTCTTAAAGTATTTTTCTTTAGAACTGAAAAAAAACTCTAATACTTAACTTAAAGAGAGTTGGAAAGTGGTCTGGTCTTTGTAACAACTGGCATTTGACCTTGGCATTTTCCTTGAGGAATCATGGGTGGCTTGTGTTTAACCATTATGAGTGGCCTGGTAACTTTACCTTTTCTACCCTTTCTATAGGTGTCACACGCAAGACACGTATCATCGATGTTGTGTACAATGCCAGTAACAATGAGCTTGTACGAACCAAGACTCTTGTGAAGAACTGCATTGTCCAGGTTGACAGTACACCATTCAGACAGTGGTACGAGGCTCATTATGGAGTTCCACTTGGTCGAAAGAAGGGACAGACAAAGACTGTACGTAAAAATATGAGTGTTCTTATTAACCAACTTGCCTTTAATTAGTGGTAATAAGAAATTGGTAGATTTTCTAAAAAAAAATTTTTAAGTTGAAATGTCAAGAACTAGTTTTGGGGGGGTATTGTGTGGTATTCATTTGGTTCATTTAAAGCACCATTCCTCTCTCTCCATGGTCTTTGTATTGGCTGTCTAAATGCCACTCAAAAAATAATTTGATCTTGAGTTGTTTATAGGAACGTTCCCTCCCCTCACCATTGGGAGAATTTAGCATTTCATACAAAGTCACTTGCATCATTTTTGCACTAGACCCTTTAGTTGTCAGCAACTTAAATGTGTCATAATAAAATAGTAATTTCCATTTTCTGTTTGGGCATAGTACACTTTTTTTCAAGTTCTTCTAGTATTTGAATCATTAGCTATAACCACACAACTGTCATTTGTGTTGTTTTTTTTTTCTTAGGATGATGAGAATGATGTATTGAACAAGAAAAGGTCAAGCCATTGCCAGAGGAAGGTTGAGGCGCGCAAGTCAACTGGCAAATGTGCCTCAGCTTTAGAAGAACAGTTCCTCACTGGCCGTCTTTATGGTGAGTATGCATTATGTTTGCATCAATGTTTTTTTTAAAATGCATATTTGCAGGTTCTTGAGATGTTAGTATACAACTGATGACATCATGTACAGTTTTGAAAAAATTGTCATTTATTTTAAATCTGCTGCCAGTTCATAACCTTTAAATGTATATAAGTCGCTGGTGGTGCTGTAGCTGAGCAGTTAACATGTTCCGCTTGTAATCCTAAAGTCACAAGTTCGAGACCCAGTCAGACCACTGTGTTGTGCCCTTGAACAAGACACTTTACCTAACTTTGTTCCAATTGACCCAGCTGTATAAGTGAGTATGAGTTCTGCCTGGAGCTAATGTGTGATAGATAAGTGTCCTGTCCAGGGGGAGTCAAAGACTCCCATCCGTTTGACACTACGAAAACCAGAGATAAACGCCGGCCTAATGGGCCAGTAGGCTTGAGAAGGGATTTAACTAGTATATAGGCCAAACTTAGGCCACTGATGTATCTCGAGGTAGATAGATTATCCGTGCATGTTTGGCTCAAATTTATCCAAAGGTTATGGATTGGCAGTAGATTTAAACAAAATGAAAATTTCTTTGAACCATAAAAGTAAAAGCTGGTTCATGTGATGGTGTCATGCCTGTGACATGTCATAGACATGATGGACATTGTGCTTGCACATATGTGAACATATATCTCAGTCATGTCACTGATATAAAAAATGATGCAGTCAGTGACAGTTAAATATACTATTTCAATTTTCCTTATCATTTGCAGCCTGTGTGTCATCTCGTCCTGGACAGAGTGGTCGCTGTGATGGATACATTCTCGAAGGCAAAGAACTAGATTTCTACCATCGTAAAATGAAGGCAAAGAAAGCCAAATAGATGCTTAAATTTGAACCAACAATAAAGTGTTAGCAGAAATATTACCAGTGTTTGTCTTTTATTTTCATGTTTGTTTTTTTTAATTGAGTGTGATCTGGATTTGGATTCTGGCTTTGCATATCACCAAGTCTTTGGTCTTGGTTTAAAATAACTTTCTTGAACTTTCTTAAATTTGCTTATCTTTTTTTCTAAGAATCGGCAAATTAGCTCCCAGGTGTGTAAGGTCAAGACATTTACGAGGTTTATTGAATGTATTTAAAGTCCCTATCAAGCTTATTTTTTTAAGTTCCAGATGGAAAGTTGAACCCTTTGATAATAGTAAAAGTGCTCAAAGTGCATACATTCATACGCCGTTCGTGGTAGAGCCACCAAAAAATGTCGGGCATTTGCTGAATGAGTCGTTCCACAAGTAGAGGAATGGATAGAAATCGCCAAATGAATGGAAGTTAGTTGGAACGAACTCGAGAACACTCATTAATGGTCATATAAAACCAAGAGAAAATGCCCCGAAGATTTCAGATGCCATATCCAAGACGCGGCAATGAACGATTTGACAAACGCAAAAAATTGTTTGGCGTAGCCTTTGTTGTTCTTGTCATAAGCATGTGTCGCGCCCTCTGAGGTCTTCAGTTCATTGTTGTTTTTAGTCGTGCTTTTGGGAAAAGTGGGAGGGTTTACGATATATATCTCTCTTCTTCCTCTATATTCCTATCTGGAACTTAGGTCCTCTACAAGAGCCTTCCATCTGGTTCGATCTCCTGCCCTCCGCTTGCACTCCGGCCATGATATAGTATTATTCTAATACTTGTAATCTTCTTACTACTAAGTTCTATTTTTCTACTTTTTAATTTTGGGTGGCTTACCATGTAGGGGCCTATGGCCTGTTGTAATCTACCTCACAGGATAAATTTCGTGTTATTTCATTTGTATACAGTGAAAGCAAAACAAATGGCTGATTATTTGGTTGAGATGATCATGTATTCGAAATGATTACGACGTAAGAGGGCACGAGGAAAGTGTTCAGAGAAAACAAGGTGAAGCAAAGTTTCAGCGTTTTGACGTTTCGAGTTCCTCTTACGTGATAACCATTTTCTAAATTGTATTGAAACACAAGCGATGCTGTTTTATCCCTTTTAGTAAATAACAATCAAGAAAAAAACTCTCGTGCCCTTTAACGTCACAAAATATATTTGTTACCAATTATAGCGTGCATTTTATCAAGATTATTTTCTAATCTATATTTAATTAGTATTTACCAAAGCAACCAACATCCATTTTCGCGCGCTCTGATTGGCTCCCGCATCTCGCGATATCCATGATTAGTATAAACTACCAGGGGCCGATAATCAGGATTAGCTCTTATTGAAACCTAATGGTTGCCATGGTAATTAAGCCTGGATTAGGGCTAATCGTCTTTTGAACAACTGGTAATAACACTTTTCGCGCGCTTTGGTTGGTTCGTCAAACACCGAATATCCTGCGCGATTTACCTCGGTCATTCATCCGTGAAAAATGGCTTCCCGTTTTGCTTCAGTTTCGGAAGAAGAAATTCTTAAAATAAACGAAGGAACCCCACAAACATAAAGAAAGCGACAAACTTTAGTGTTTCAATGTTTAACGGTTATTTTTCTTCGCTTGATATCAACAGCACAGTCTTTTGCATTGTTTACCAGCCGGCTATCGACATTTTAAGTTTGCTTACAAACTTTGTTCAATCATGACCATGTAGAACACGAAGAAAATTGAAAATGTTAACAAAAGAAAATACATTCAGCAGCATGTTTGAACAAAAAAAAATAAGAGTTCAGTTGTAACAGCTATCGAGGAAATGAGAAATTTTACGTGTCGGCAAGAAAATGAGATGACAGGCATAAGAAGAAGTTTCACACCCCAATTCGTGAATTGTTTTTTAAAAAATTTTTGAAATAAACTATTTTAACTCTAGAAGGCATGGGGGTTGATTTTGACATCCCCCCCTCAATTTTTTTGGGATAAAAAACGTGCTATTTTACTGATTGCCAAAAGGTTTGGCACAACTGTTCTTTGATTAATGACACATCTTTTATACTTAATTTGATGACGTCATCACAGGAAACGATAAAACTCGTCATTTGCTTTCAAAAATGGTATTCTGCCTAAAAAAAATGACTGAAACTTAATTATTTCTTGTCTATGTTACAAGTTCAGTAGTTTTTCGTTGAAAACTCATGTTGTTAATATTTCTAGTTGATTTAGAACTTTTTTAAACAAATTTACAAAATCCGAAACTTGGCCAATGGCCGCCATTTTGGATTTTTGGAAGTGGTTGCCATGGCAACATAATTATTTCTTTTTATTTCAAGATGAGTTAGTTGATCATGTGCAACTACCTTGCTAAGCGAAACGTCATTATTCCTAACTGTTTGCAACATTTTGTTGTCGACAGTTTCGCAGTTTTGACACTTTTTTTGCTGTCGTTACCATGGAAACCAATTAGAGATCACGTGGCTTAATTTATTTGAATAATAATTAAACTCATATTTATTTATATATATATAAATTAATTACAATTGCAAAGTTTTACATCAATTTTACAGCGATTAGAAGAATATCCTTGAGGAACTCCGATTTTATACTTGGAAGTGTTGTTTCTGTGCTACGGTTGCCATGGAAATCAATTAGTAACAACGTAACTACATTTAATTGGAAGTTCACGTGACACTCATTATGCATACCAAGTTTTATGGCAATTGGTTGCATAATTTTTAAGTTAGACGGGGGAGGGGGCCGATTGACCCCCCTTCCCCTCCCCCTCGTGCCTTCATGTAAGTTTTTTTATTCATGCGTTCTAGGGTTAAAAAGTGCTATTCACCTATACCAAAACAATTGTCCCCCTCAGTGTTGGTGTCTAGCGATAGACATTTAATACCTCACCGCTTCACGGCTTGGTAAACACCAATCACTAGCCACCTCCATTGTTAGCTATTTGTATTAGTTGACTTTGAGCTAGGCGGTAGTTATAGAGGAGGAAATGCTTGTCTTAAAACGAAGAACCATTCTAGAAACACGAAGTGGGCAACAAAGTTAGGCCTTTTGGTTTTAATGGTTAGAACAAAAATGTTTCTTTGCTAAAAACCACGACATTGCTTCTAAAAAAACAACGATAAATGTAAACAAAGCTTACATGGATTTGCCAAATACCCTCTTACCCTTTAAGGTGTGCGGATAATACTTTAAGAAAAGAACTGAAACAAAACATAATGCGTTCTAATTTGCTTTTATTTAAACAATCATCAAATCGTCGAAGTTTTACGATATCCTCTAACTGAAACATTTCTATATGGGTTCGTTGTACACCAGTTTTCTAGTTCATTTTACTAATTGCAGTGCGTTAAAACAAACGCAGGCCATATTTTCAACTGTTTTACGATTTCCCGCTTGAGGAATGTTGGTCAGTCGTAACTCTCTAACGCTATTTAGGCTCCGTCAACACCAATCTTTTTAGAACTTGCATTGGTCGAAATCGCTTCAACTGCTAACTGTTTACAAGTTCATTTGTTTGTTTTGTACACATTTCCACATTGTGCAGAACTAAAATCCGGGGGAGGGGGGGGGCTGGAGAGATGGC
>JAOBRD020664046.1:9985-32048 GCA_027575215.2 Hydrozoanthus sils
TCCTGATAAGTAACAGCAATTTCTGTAACTGTTAGTTTTCGCTAAATTCTACAAGAGTTATTTCATGATCAGACCTTTGAATGTTGACTGTTGTGTCTAAAATCAAGATACAAAGCCCTATGTACAGTAAAATAATTGATCACTATTTCTGAAGTTCCTCCAGTTTCCTTAGTGAGAGACTATTTAAAAATCATTTTGACAATATATAGTTCTAGATAAAGTATTCGCTTGGCTTTTTAGTCACATGTACGGCCCCTCTTCTTGACACCATGAGAAATAGTTCGGTATTCTGTTTTGACTTTACTTCCAGTTTACATTATCTGTCATTTGGAAGTTCAAGAATTTGGTAGTACTATTATCAAAATAAAAAGAAAAATTAGAACTAACCTGAATTTGAAGGACCAGTGAATGAAGTTCTTTTAGTAATGCGGGAACTGTACCCGATGAATTCATGTTTGCACCGCTGCTCGAATTGCCCGATGAGCTTCCTGCTTGGCCAGCTGTCAAGGATGCTGGCCCTCGAGATCTGCGCATATTGTCTGATTCTTTTGTGTTAGGTGGTGGCGGAAAACGCTGTCAATTCTTAATTATTTTTATTACAGCGTTTTTAAATCATTGCGCGACGCCATTTTGTTCAAGGCTTGTTCCCAGGGCTCATAAATTTACTGGCTCGGATAATTCCGAACGACTCCGAAAGCCTCCGAACGAAGTATGGAAAGAGTCGCAATCGCCGACGGGTTTCAAAAATTATCCGGAACTTGACAGCAGCTGCACTTTACATGTGTTGACACGCGAATAATCACAGCGCAGCCAGAAAGATATGCGGGACAAAAGTTGACGAAAACCAGAAGGGAAATTAGAGAAAAGATGTTAAGCCTTTTTTTCTTGGGATTAATCTTCTTTCCTCTTGCGCATGTCCTGTGCACCTATTTTATAAAGACATTTTTTCAAAATATCAGTTTCACAACAAGATTTAGCATCAGTACAAGGTAGGCATCCCAAGATAATCATTTAGTCGGCATGCAACATTACAAAATGTAGAAAACTTTGTAAGAAAACTTCAAGTTGAGAAATGTAATCAGACCGATGAACTTAAAATTTCAATGTGTTACAGGGTTGTGTCATGTATTCAAGCTATTATCGCGACAAGCATAGGCATACGAGTCATATTCATCTGCAATGATATCATGAAAGAAAGGTACGTATTGAATGAACTCCGGTTAACCCCTCGAAAGTTGTTTGCAGGTGTATTCAATATATACAACAACATTTTGGTTTACTATTTCCATTGTTGGAGAAAGCCAGTCTAGTGATTTATAGTATAACTTGCTCGTTTTCACAGTGTCGTTAGTTTAGCTGTTGTGTAAAGTAGTTTGCACCGTAGACAATTGAGTTTGTTTGGTGTCTTTTACGCCATTTTCGTACATTTATTATTTAGGGCAGGGGACGATTTTCCATCTGTTGATATTCCACTGGCAATCTACCAATAACGCAGATCAAAAACTACTTGTCGTGTATAATTTGAATTAAGTTTGTTGTGGCCGACTTCTATTTTGCGAGTATGCGAAGAAAGTTTAATAGTTTCTATTAATAAAAATGTGAGATAAATAATTGTTTGTTCCGATTCGTAATCACTGAGTCCCATTGCCTGTAAACAGGTGAAACCACAAATTGTATTCCTAAACATTTGTGCTTGAACTGCGCTTAGCGGAATTTTCCGCCATCTTTTTCGTCAACTTTTAAAAATTCTTTCGCCTTTGGCTATTTATATAATACACCGGTTCTACTTTGAAAGACAGACGCTGTCAGTCCTGCCGTGTGACACACGATGTTTACCTATAAAAATTTTAAAGTTCTCACAACTTAGCGTCCATTTCACACGATTTTCGCCTGAATTGAGAATATTCAAGCTTATAAATCATTTATATACTTTATGTCATAAGAAAAGAATAGCTTAGTACGAGTGCTTTTGAAGATGCTCATTGCAGGTTCTAAGTCAATTTCCAGCATTTTTTTGCTTCTTGTAGGTGAGCTTTGGCCCTGCGTAGGATAAAATCAAGATATTTACTAGAACAAAGAACCCTCCCTACCTTTATTGGGCACTTTTGAGACTCTTTTATCAAGTTTGTCTCTTGTTTCCAGTTTTTTGAAGTGGAAGGACTGAGATCTTAAGTTTTTAGGTCTTTCAAAGCACTAAGTATATTTTTACTGGTTTAGCTGTTAACAATACTCAGTACACTTTACTATGGACTTTAAGTCTAGAGAATATATAAATTTTGGTTTGAGGTTTGAAAGCATTTATACTTTGTCGAATTACAAAAAGTAAATTTTCTTGGATTTTATCTATCGAAAATTTCTACCATTCTGATTCAGTATGCAGCAAATTGGAAAGCAAAAGGAATTAACACTCCATACATAATAAAGGCACATTAAGCAAACCTAAATTTTGTTACTATTAAAGTGATGCATTATTTGGCAAGAAAACTTTGATAACTTTTCCTCAATTTTTTATGTTTAGCTTGATTTGTAGAACTTCTCATGACACTATTTAGTTCTTACAAAATAATTATATGACTGTAGTTATAAAGCTATAATGGTGGGCAGTCAAAAGAAAGTTGCATTTTACTTTCAAGGTGCCAAGTTTAAAAGTTGATTATAAATTATATAACTGCTTGTTGTAAATGCACAGGGGAAAAAATACCAATCCTTTGCTTTTAATTTAATGCTTTCATTTTGTAATGACAACAATAAAAATAATATTATGAAGATAAAATTGTTATGATTTATTGTAATTAATTTTGAATTAAAGATGTACTATTGTTAATTATTTATTGCTACCTGCCTTAGCTTCTAGTAGTAATATATTCATGTTTGTCTGTATTTAATTGCTAGCTACCAAAATATTTTTTTTTATCTTTTGAGAAGCTACTACTAATAATGTTTCAAAATGTTGGCTACCTAATCAAGATTCCATTTTGGTTGGCATAACAGATACTGATTGTATTTTTCAATCTTTTTGTTTGTTCTTAACTTTTGACAGGACCAGTTATCTATGAATACCTGTTAAGACATTATTCTCATTTTGTATACATATTCTGATTAAATAGAAATCAATATTAACTTTTAAACTAATTTGTGCACCATGGTTGTTTAAAATTGTTATGTTGTGAAGAGTTTAGATCACTGCATGCAATGTACAAGCTATTTGTAAACTATGTTAAAGACAAAGGTAGTTTATGTTTCTGTAAGCAGCTAATTAATGGAAGCAAATTGCATTGGAAATATATACATTCTGCATCCCATCTGGCAGCTTTACCAATTTATAGAATTTCACATTTCACAAATTTTTCTTGTCTTTTCATTGAAGAATTAAAGGGTCTAATGCAAAAACGACTTTTGATGAAGTTCTCAGTTCTCCCTACATTATCCCTGTTATCTCTTGATAACCATTAGGAGAGTTTAGTGTTTCATACAAAGTCACTACATTGTTTTTTGCACTAGGCCCTTCAGTTTGGAAAGATTTTACTTGTCATCTTCAGTAGTTATACAATTATACCAGTCCTTTGTTTCATAAACTTATTCTCATTTTCTTTTTACAAAATGACTCATTAATTTTGGTATGTGATATGCAAGAAGTTGTATGTTAACAACTGATCAGGACTGAAAGGGTTATTTTAAAGCTAGTTAACTTTAACATATGATGATGAAGTGGCAGTATAATGATGTTGAAGTTATAAAGAAGATGATGGTAATTTAATCCATTGGGTGGTTCAAGAAAAGAAGAAAAGGATTGACCAATTAGTTTGGAAATATCAAATTACAATTGTAGACCACATGGGGTTGAAAATTAAACTAGTTTGGCAATAACTAAAGTCAATACTGTTTTCATGAACCATTTTATTTTGCTGTACTATTTATTATTAACATAACAGTCTGTAAGTATTGGAGCTATTAATTATTCACCAAACTTTTTCATTATTTGCTTTAGATTCACCTCAGTCCTTGGCTATGCATATTTTGGCTTCACTTATTTCTACTATGACTTAGTGGTAATGTTTCTGGGAGCTTATTTCAAAGAACAAAGTCAAGACCCAACTGTTTCACCATGGAATGTATGGAAAAAGTTTCACCGGCAAAAGACACTAATTATTTATCACCATCTTCTGTTACCAATTATTGCATTTCCATTAACAGTATGGTCTGTAAGTATATAATTTATTCCTTTGACATTTAAAGTGCAATGAAGTGAAAAATGTTCTTATTTCAGTGGATAGAAATGAGGAATAGTGGTGTCAGAAAAAAATTGTCAAAATCTTTCATGGTTTTCAACTGATGCATACCCCTACTCATTTGGACCCCTTGTAGCATATACGTTTCAGCATAATATACTCATATTCATTGATTTAGTACACAATGTTTGTTTATATGATGGAATTTACTGATGGTTTTTGTAGTTACTACAAAAGATTGCCCCATTTGAATATTTTACAACTTTTTCAACTTAATTATTTTGCTGAGGGTCATAAGTGTTCATAATAATATATAATGTTGTGTAAAATCTGATCTGTTAAAAAGATTTTTAAACTTTAAAAAGTATCCTAAATTTTTGAACCATGTACTGCAGTTTTATTTTTAAATGTTATTATTTAAGAGAAACCACAGTACAGGGTTCAAAAACTTGGGATACTTTAAAAAATTTAAAAAACAGATCAGATTATACACAACACAAGTTTATATTGTTATGAACACTTATCACCCTCAGCGAAATGAATTGACAAAGTTAGAGAACTGTATAAAGTAAAGCACAATCATGGGAGTTACAAACTAAGATAGTTTCAACAGTTATATGTTGCGAATTAAAACTTAGTTACCATAATAGTAGTGTTAAACAGTCTGTTTTTTTGTTTATTTTTTTAACAGACGTATTATCGCAAAGACTTAGGTGACTTCTTTATAGGGTGTCTTTACACTGTGGAAATAAGCACCCCATTTTTGTCCTTAAAAGTAATACTAGAAAAGGTGGGTAAAAAGAACCTAGAAATTATATGAAATTATATATAATAGTTAATTATTAGTAGAGTTGTACAGCAGATGCAGATTTAGGAGAGGGGACAGTTTAGCTTCAGACCCTCCCCCCCCCCTTTTAATGGGACGACAAACTTTTATGATCAGGGCAAAATGTACAAATATAGGTTTTTGCTAGCAATCACTTATTAAAAAATGGCAATATCTCGAATAAATTTTTATGAAAACACAGATCATTAATTTTCAATCGTGGATGATAAACTGGGTCTGCTCATAAAGCCTTTCTTAGGGCTTGGTTGCCAACCATAATATTTAAAAACTATACGTCTTTAAAATAATCATGATGTGAGTTCAGAAAGGGTAATCCCCACATAAAGCTTTAAAGTAACTGTTATTTTGTTTGCCTTAAACAAATTGCAGGTTTTGTGAAACGCTTGTAGTGTCAGGGACCGAAATGAAAAAATGATGAAATTTTATTTGGACTGATAGAAATAAATCTGTTTCTGGCAATTCAGAGTTCAAAATTCAAAGTTCAAAATTTCAAAGTTTTCTGAGAAATCATTCGAAGCATGCACCCTGTACCCCGTAGAAAGCTCGTGCTTTTGGTACTTGCTTGGGTCATGCTTTGTGCAAGTTTAGACATCTGAAACATACTTTAAAGTCGGACTGTGGGTGAGAGATGAGGGCTTGCCTTGAGGTTTATGGGCCCCCTTCCCTAGATTCCTGGATCCACACCGGAAAAATCGTATAATCAAATTATCAATAGTGTTATTTATTGGTATTAGTGGGGAAAAGTCCAATGTGTGGTTCCAGAAAATATCCATACCACCCTCCCCCCTATGGAAGATTACTGGAAATTCCAGGGGGATGGGGTGGGGGTCTAGAGGTGTAAATTTCCAAGGGGTGTGGGGGGTGAGAAGTGTAATATATTTCCAGAGGGATTTTATTAATCAACAAACCGATGAACTCCAGTATATTTTAGTGTACTCAAATGCAATTTGCACATTTAGTGGACATTTTTGAGCACACTTTCAGGATAAAGATTTATTTTTGAGGAGGATGCAGGAACATGTACTTAGAACTCACTTTCAGGTATTACTTTTGCATCATGAAATCCAAGGTTCTTCTCAAAGATGGTTAAGTTTCCAGATAACAGTATAAAAACAACTTTGATTTCATTTCAAGAAGCCAACTTTAGGTGCTTCTAAAATGACAAATGTTGACGTTTCTGTTCTTTTCATGAGGACAGCCTATCATTTTGCTGTTATTATTATTTTTGCAACTATTATAAAAATATACAATGAAATGTGATTCAATAGAAGTTAGATAAGTAGACTGCTTAACTTGGCACTTGCTTTTATACTTCAAAGAGAAAACCTTTCTGATAAAAACATGGTGTAGGGGAAGAAAAATAACCTTTTAAAAATTTGGAAATTCCAGGGGGGAAGGGGGCACCAAAATACCCCTGGAACAGAAATCCCAAGGGGGTGAGGGTCATAAAAAAACCTTCCATGGGGGGGTATGGATATTAATTTTTCTGGAACTACACAATAAAAAATTTTCTGTAACTATTTCAAAAAAGGTGTCTCAAGATTGTCTTGTGTACAAGTCAGGCATATCCATGCCGATATAACTCTGTAAACAGTTTAAAAATAAAGTCATTTAGTTTGTTAGGGATTACTGCTTATAAAATGGCAGACTGACACAACAAGAGTGGAAAATGTTGAAGAATAGCAATCATACAGTCCTGAATTAGGCTGTATGGAGTGGATTTTTTTCGTAAAAGTAACAATTGCTTAATAATAATGTATGATTATTAGGGACTCCAGGCATTGGGCTCAGTTAGAAAATTTTAAGAAACTCAGAGTTATTAATTTTTTTAAAATATATTAATTTTGCAGCTTGGCAAGCGAGGTACACTGCTGTACATATTCAATGGTTTATGCCTGGCTATATTTTTCTTTTTGTGTCGAATACTTCTCTTCCCCTTTATGTACTGGAAATATTCAGTGGTATCTGGAGTTCCATTCCTCAGTGTTCCTGCGATAATACCATTCAAATGCAACCTGGGATGCTTAATTCTTCTCCTTCCTCAGGTCTACTGGTTTGTCATGATAATTAAAGGAGTTTTAAAGTTTTTGACGAAAACAACTGTTGAAGAAAAAACAGTCCTTGCAAATGGTAGTTCCCATTCAAACCATGTTGTGAAAAATGATTCATCTGGCATCACCCACAACAAGCAACTTTAATTGTTTTGTGCAAAAAGCACTGTCAGTCAAGTATTGCAGGCCAAAGCACTGTTAAAATTTTATCTTGTTATATTAGGCAGTACCAAAATCATTTCAAATATTTCTAAAAACTTGACATTTGCTCTGAATCAAGATAGAGCTGTTAATGGGCCTAATTTGCAGTGAGAGTTTGTGTGACCACAAAAATTAATCAGCTTTGACAAAATGGTATCAAGAAATGTAAAGAGCAGGTTAACTATAGTTAAATGGCAAAGTTTTGTTGGGTGATGAGAATAAGGAAAACAACTTGCTTTACACACTCAATATTGGTTCTTTACAACTATGAAAGACAGAGTACATCTGGGCTCTCCGTCCGAGGGGAATGCGACTCACGTGCGTGTGTAACAGTTACATAACATCCCTCCTTGTCCAAAATAATATCTGACTAATTAACCCTGTGGTAAGAAAGGATTTAACGCTAATCTTAAACATAGCAACTCAACTGTCTATTAGCAAAACCAATTAAAGTAGTTTGTTCACTGAATGGCTCAGGAATTGCCATTGAGTTTATTTAGTCAATAAAGGTGAAACTTGTCGAATCTTGTTGGCTCTCTGATTACTCTCCCAGATCTGCTGGTGGAGGGCGGTTGAGGGCTCTCTGGAACTGGAGTCGTTGGGCTTTGGGTATCCTGGTTTTCCTGAAATCGTCGTGCTGCTGTGTGGTGTTCTGGGGTAGACAAGGCAGTTGAGTGGTTGGATTTGTTGGATGGAACTGTCGGCACCGGTGGTAACAGAATTGGTGGTAGAGTAAGCGGCGGTTCAGCTGTTGTGTTGGGTGGTAATGCAGGATGTAGCTGTGTGCGATTTCTATGCAGGACTTGGTTGCCTGTGTCAACAGTGTAGGAGCATGGTGCTGCCATGTCAACTATCTGACCGAATGACCATGGAGCACTTCGTTGGGAAGGACGAGGCTTGGCGTAGGCGTATGAGCCAAGTTTTAGTTGTTATAGTGGTGATTGTGTATGCTTGTCGTTCTGGGCTTTGGCTGAAGCTCTACTAAGATCTATTGCAGTTGATATTGCACTGGGGTCAGGAGATTCAGGCATGAGCAGATCTTCTGGTATCGAAATTGTGAAGCGAGTTCGTCTTCCCATCAGGCGTTGTACGGGTGAGAAGGTGTGGCCTCGAGGGGGTGTGTTTCGGATGTTAAGTAACGTGAGATTGATGTCATCAGATTTCTTGATGATTGCCTTAGTGTCACTCACAGCTGCTTCTGCTTTGCCATTGCTGCGAGACCAGTACGGGGATGAGGTAATGTGTTCAAAACCATAGTTTTTGGCAAACTGTTTATACTCCATCGAAATAAATTGTGGCCCGTTGTCTGTAAGACAACGGACTGGCATGCTGTGCCGTGCGAAATGGGCTTTAGTGAGATTGATCACAGTGTTAGACTGGGTGTTGGAGAGCTCATCCAGCTCATAGAAGTCGCTGTAGTGGTCGATTGTGATCAGATATTGTTTGTGGCTGAGATTGAAGATATCTTATGAAACAAACTGCCAGGGCTGGGTTTCGGTATTCTTCGAGTAGACAATAGTCGTGGAAACGGGTTTCCCAGTGCTGGAAATGGTCTCTGTTTGCTCTGACAGCCTGGACGTCTAGAATTGGCTTTTCATGTTTCGCATTTTTGTGTTGGTTTGCGATCGTAGTGATCCAGTGTTCAAACTTGGTAAGTATTACAAATTTTATGTGGTTTGTGTCATCGAGACTGGATTTAAAAGATAATAGCAGGAATGCAGCTGACTGGTTATTAAACCACATCTGACACCATGTAGGTGATGAGAATAAGGAAAACAACTTGCTTTACACGCTCAATATTGGTTCTTTTCAACTATGAAAGACACAAGTACATCCGAGCTCTCCGTCTGGCGGGAATGCAACTCACGTGCGTGTGTAACGGTTACATAACAGTTTCAGCTAATGGCTTCAAGTATGTAAAAATGGCAAGCAACAGAAAATAGGGTATTTTCTAAGGATAAAATTTGTACCACTGTCACATATTTAAGATGCTCCAGGGCATACCACACCAGAGCAGAAACATGCAATCTATGCTTATGTGAGAAACTATGCGTTCTTAACACAGACAAGCTTAATTAACTTGCTAATTAAAACAAAAGATCTGAACTAATAAGCAAATGCTGTCACTTAAACAAGTTCCAGGCTCGTAATTTTTAAAACTGCATGAAACCTTCAGGTTTTAGTCTGATGATTGCCATAGTGCGTGAAACATTTGTGTAACCGTTTTTAAGATTCTATCCATTTTATACTTTCAACATTTTATATTTATGCTCTACTTTTTTTAGTATAGAGCTCTCTTTTACTAAGTGGTACAATTTTGATTTCTTTTACCATTTTCACATACATTTCCTTTGAAAAATTTTGATTTTATATAGTCATTTTTAATGTTGAGACTTCAATTCAAACTATGCCTTCTAAAGCATCAGTTAACCTGCTCTTTCTGTTTCTGAACATTTTGTCATAATCAAATATTTTAGGGCAGCTGTGGTCCAATGACCTCTAACTGCAAAAGACCTATTTTTATTTCACAAGAGTAAAAACAATACAGAAGTACAGATAAAAAATTTCCAAACCTTGGTAGTTGTGAAGCTTTCTCAATTTCACAATACAAAGGTTTGTTTCAACTTGTAGTCTGTTAAAGCCAGGTTCAGAAATCAAACTTTACATGTGTCAACCTATACAATATAAGAATTGTTTACCCCAGGCCTTAGATTTGCCACATGTGAATTCAGCTCTTGAAATAGACCTAACACAACATGCAAGACTGCCTTAATTAAACTTTCATATTGAATTTGATGTAAACAAAGGCTAAGCAATTGAGATGCAGAGATTTGAAGAAATTGTATAAATTTGAACTACCATGGCAGTTGTTCACTTTTAAACTGCACCATTTTTCACAAAATAAAAAAAAAATATTGAGTCTGAGTAACATTCTGAATTGAGGGTTGCTGCTTAAAACCAAGTTTTTCCAGAAACAAAAATTTTAACATCCAAAATTTAATATTAGATTATAAACACAAATTCACAATTATGCCACACAAGAACTCAAAATTTGAAGTATGAAGTGCTGTAGAAGTCTTGTTTATTTGTTGACAACTGGTGACAAATTAAGCTACAATCCAGTTTTAATTGTTCCTTGCATGTTTCTTTCTATGTGTTTGATTGCATAGTTTCAGTGTTTTTGGCCTGGAAACTGTAAAAACTTTTTTAGAAATGAGGTCATTTTGTTCATTAAACAAGTTCTGTTATTAAAAATCAGGGTGCAGCTTAAAAGTGGATAACTGTAGTAACTTATTTCAAACAAATAATGTTATTTCATTGGCAAGAATTGCCAGGGATTGATTTGCAGTTGAGGCTTTGAAAAAAAAAATTTCAAAAAAAATATTTAACTTCAATTTAAAATTAGACGAAACATCTATTAAATAAGTGGATACATTGAATGTTAAGAATGAATTAACAAAATTTTGTACTTTCTAATAAATTGGTTAAAAGGTATTTAAATACTGGCATGTTTTATTGTCAGTACTTTGTTTATTTAAAACAATAATTATGCTACTTCCTTGTTGAACTAAGGCAAAATATATAATATGTAGACTCCCCTTTTAAACCATTGACATTTTTGACAGAAATTCGCTGCGAGCCACAAAGACATTTTTATGGTTTAATCTTTTGGTTATTTTTTTTGCTGAGGAATATTGCAATCTTGAAAGACTCGAGTTACAAATAAATTATTTATACTGTTGTTAATATTGTTACAGAAACAGTTTGCCTTCTTTTACTGTATTAAGACAGCAGACACATTTTATAAACTCAATTCATCTTCCATCTCTTAGGAAGTTTGGTTTTTATAACGTGTCTTTCTTTGGAAATTGTATTTATTATTGACTATGGCTGATGTATTTAATAAAATTAATATCATTGTTTGAATTGGTAGTTTTAATACTAATTAGAAGTTTCAACAACTGAAACAAATAAATGTGTAAAAACTGAGAAAAATAAGTCTCATATTGATGTTAATTTCTGTGAGAATTTTTAAATGTGGTAATAATCATTTAATTCATCTTTTTGCTACCTTTGCACATATAAAAAGCCAAGGATACTATGGACTCTGAGGGAAGTGACTCACTTTTATTCAAAATTTGAACTTTAATATGAAAAGTTAAATTTGACATCTACCTTTTAAACACTTTACAAATTAACTACAATGTATATACTAAACAATACTATTGGGGAAGCCAATGGTAAATCTGAGACTGTCCAGGATGCCAAAAAGACCTTTTTAAAATACCAGCCTGAGACTTTGGAGAGCAATGAATAATCTGAGACCGAGAAATTATTATAGTACAAAACATTAAGAAATTTTGAGATCTGCTAGAAATGCTGAGAATGCAAGATGGAAAAATATAACTATGAGACCTTGAGACATGACGAAAAACAGTGAAGATATTTTGAGTACTAGACATTATTTGTAAGGGCTTCCATTTTGACAGGAACTATTAGCTATCCCTCACAGTGCTACTAAACTTTAGTAAGGATTCAATTGCTTCATGTACAAAGATACTGGCAGAGAATGAACAGTATTCATACCCACAAAATTATCCTGAAATCTTGAGCTCTCCATATTGTCTCTGATGGTTTATCTGTTTTTTCTTAATACAGAACAAGAGTTACAGTATCAATACAAACCATTCTAAAAGTGATTAAAATGTACTCAAAACAAAGGTATTTGCCCTTGCAAGGTTGATGCTTTCATTTTCAAGGCTTGAAATAACAGCCGGGCAAACGCTAGATGCATTGTCCAGTCAAACATGATTTTTCTTGGACATACATGTTTTTGGGCTGGACATGTTTAACCCATCTCAACTAGGTGCAATAGAGTCTACATTTTGCAAGTTACATGATCTGTAAACCTTTCAGCACCAATTGGCGGTCACGACTGACAAATGGAAATTCTGAAACTGTCTCAACCAAAAATCCATCTAGTTTGATATCATTTTGTTTTTGAGAACATGATAAGATTAAATAATTTCCATCACGATTGTCAATGTCTGAAAACTTAATTTCCTTTTAAAGTGAAAATGACTGGACAACATGTCCACCCAACCACAGATTTTTCCGGACAATGCTTGATTCTGACTGGACATTGTCTGTTGACCGGCCATTATTTCGAGCCCTGCATTTTTCTTGGACAGAAAAGATGATGAATTATAAAAGGTATTTGCTTTTGCAAGATTTACTTTCATATTTTTTGGACAGCATGTCATACTTGGAATTTAAGCAAGGTCAAAAGGCAACAGTGCCCTTATGGCTTACCTTAGTATCTATGTAACCTAAGATAGTTGCTTCGTAATAAAATAAGAGGGTCAAAAGAGGGGAACACTGTCTCACATATTTGCAAAAGAATTTAGCAAAAAAATATTTATGTCATCTTGCACATGACAAAACTTTAAAAGAAAAGAATTGTTATTCCTCTAATGTCTGTAACAGTTTAAATAGAGCATGCAAGGTTTAACTTTGACCACATGCAAATAAGTTACGATTCCCGTGTTCTCTATCTAATTTATCACAGTTTGCATAGACAAAATAATGTCGGCAAAAAAACACCAATGGCAATCGCAATAGGGTACAGCATACTGCTTTCATCATTTGCGTAAGGATCAATAGCTTTAGGTCCAGATGTTTTGCGCTGTTTTTTTGGCTTTTCTTCTTTCAAATCTTCCACTTCCTCTTTCTCCTCCTCCTCTTCATTAGGTGTTCCAGGGATGGGTGGCAGCTTAGGAACATCTAATTAGTGCAAAAAAAAGAAAAACAGGGTCTCCATTAAAACAATATAAATCATATTTTAGGCAAGAATATAATTTGGACTCAATGTTGAAATGTTAAAAATCCCTGGGACGCAGAAGATTGACAGCCATTTTAGTGAACTTAAAGCCAAAATTAAAAATTAGTTTATTTACACAGAATTAGAATTCCTTTTTCCCATTGAAGTAGCAATATTAAAACAGGCTGAAATCTTTTTTTTAGTTTTAGGAAATAAAATCTGGTCAAACTATTCCCTTTTGTTTAGGTGGGACCCCTACTGGTTCACTTGGGGTCCTGTAACTAAAGAATAAAGGGGTCCCTGGGACCTACCCAAATATTTATGAGTAGTTAACATTCTTAAAAAGAATGAAGTGCTGCCTGATTATCAAGGCATGTAAAGTATCCCTATCGGGTACTAAATTGTTTGAATTAACATGCTGTGAATTCGATCAATGACTGATTGTGTCCACGAGTTGACAGCGACACTTTCATTGCATAGGAAAGAAGAAAGAGCCATAAACTAAAAGCACATTGCCTTCCTCTCGAAAGCTCATTGAAGCTTTCTGATGCTTGATGACGCTTCCTTTCTCTCAAAGACCACTTGTGTCAATTACACACACTCCAACTTAATTCGATGAGTTGAGTATTTGACAAAGGAAACAACAAACAAACCTTAATGCAGAAACTGATTGGTCTACAGTGGTCAAACAAACCATATATGGAACACCACAAATACCAGAAGCAAAAAGCTATGAATTCACTCCCCTGATTTGCTTCAAGAGGCTGAACCAACCATATATGGAAAGCAGATGGAAAACTGGAAGCAAATATTGAGTTTTTATCCTGGAATAGAAACTGCTGCCAGAGTGATCCAGTCATAATAATAATAATAATAATTAATAAATACAAATGTAATAATATTGACTTTGAACTATTAACTTGGAAGCTTTCAAAATACAAGTAGAGCTTGAAAGGAAATCAGTGAGTGCATAAACTCGCTACTAAACTTGTTTCCACATGTCATAGCACTTACTTTCTATCAGAAACTTCTGGTCTCGTTATAAAGCTAGTTAAACCCTTTCTTAGGCCAAGTGTTCTATAAGGAGTCTTTGACTTTGAAACAAATCAGGCAAAGTGTCCTCACTCAAGCATACAGTACATTAGCCTGACCTGGGCTTGAACTCATGACCCTCGAGTTACAAGACCAACATACTATCCACTCCAATGGCCATAGCATAGCAAAAACACTAAAAAGTTCAAACTATTTCAAGAGCACTAAAGCAGAAGCAGTGGACAGCAAATTGCAGCTGAGAATTTCAAGTCCTATAACTGACTGTTGATTAACTCAAATTTTAAAGGCTTCCTGTGGTGTCTGCTGACTAATGCTACATTGGGCTTCCAGTTGGTGTATTTTGGACTCTTTTACCCGGGTGATGACAATGGCTTGCAACTGTCTATCATTTCAGTAACCACAAAAATGAGGCACTTTGCTTGATATAGTATCATGTCGATATCAGCTCTTTTTCCAATGTCTGTGCCACTCTCTAGGGCAACCAGACATTCAAACTCTCTTTTACCTAGAGCCAGCTGCTCTTTAACCACAAAATAAAGTTTTAACTTGCATTCTGCCACAACATATTTAGTATTTATTATTTAGTAAAGTTTTATAATTGCCACTAAGACAACATATAATTTTGTTGTATATTTTGAAAGATGATATATAAAGCATATTTTATTATTAAACTGACTACAAAAATGTAACCAATTTGAATACACTCTCACCATCTAATGATCCCTTCATAACCACAATTGCATTCACCTTGGGGTTGTCATAATGGCCCTGAGAAAAGCAAAATATTCATGATTATCTTCAGTTGTAGTTGTAATTTTTACTTGGATGCCTGTCCATCACATGAAAGAAGAACATTGTTCACCTTCTGCAATTTTAGATATACTTTTGAAAATAATTTTTTTTGAAATACTGACAATTTTTGAGTATTGTGTTTTCAGACTATAAGTCGAGTCAAAGTATCAGTTGACCCCTAATTTTTACCTTGAAGTCTTGGACTCGAATATAAATTGACCCCTAATTGTAAAGTATATTATTCACAAAATGAGCTAAAATTTACAATTGTCTCTTTCTTCTGCTCATGAAATTTTTCCCATTTAATTTCCATATTTAACACAAAGGCTAACATCACTGACAGTAAATCAAATGGCATGGCTAAACATTAACATAAAACTTCCAGTGCATCACAGTGTTCTAGCTAGCTAAAACAAATGACAGGCCTGTCACAGAATGTAACAACTGATTATTTTGGTTCAGAACTACATTGTGAATCATTCAAAATGCTCAAGAACTAAGAAAATAGTGAGTTGCAACATAAAAATCTTAGACCTGCATTTTGACTAAAATTTCATAATTCATGATAATATGGCTGAGGCTCTGAAGATGGCAGGGGGCTGGATGAAAGTGACAGGGGGCTCGATAAAATTACAGGGGGCTCGGTAAAATGACAGGGCACCAGGAAAAACAACAGGAGGGTGTTACACCCTTTCTAGCAAGGGCCTAGCTAGAACACTGCATCACTGTTGATAAAAATTAAGCAACTTTTACAGTCAGAAAAATTATTTTTGTGAGACATTTCCGAAACTAATAAGGTCAAATTTTTTGGAGCATGGTTTAGGCTAAGGCCAGCTCTTGAACCCTAATTTTAAGGGTCTCAAAGAAATACAGTACATAATTTTCTTTGTATAAGGATCAAATGAAGGCAATCTGTTTAAAACACTTTATTTTGCAAGTTGTTAAAAAACTATATTTTTACCTAAAGAATCCATTCAGAGCGGCGAAGATAGCATTAGACATGTTAATTTTGAAAAGTAAATCATTTAATTATCCCCTTGTGATGCCACAGTAGCAATGGTTTCACTTAGAGTTTATTTTTAAGTCTTGTGTTTTTTATATACCCATGCTTCTAATACAAAAAGAAAACATGTACTAAACTTTTCTTGAACCCTTGCATAATTGATTCATTGAGCACAAATAATGGAGTTGAAGATGGTAGACTTTGTAAATCACAAAAATTAACCTATTTCAGTCTTCAACAAACCTCTCAATGGAAACTCTCAGTCTTCTTAAATAGAAAAAAAATTGAGCTCCACATGTCATTAAACTCAAGATTTTTTGTGTACCTGTAACTGTTTTGACTTCCACTTTTTTCAATTTCTTTACATCCATCATTTGCCCCAAGTTTTTTGGAACTTTTTTCTGATTTCTAAAATAATCTATTCAAGTGCAAGAAACTGACATGGAAAAACTTTAAATCATTTTAAGGGAGGACTGGTAATAAACTAAGGTAGTTTCATCACTTGCCTTGATCATTTCAACATAAAGCTGACCGCCAAATGGCAGAGTTTCTCCATCAACATGGAGTTGATTATCACTAATCTTGAATGGGATGTACTCATCGTGTGCGACACCACGACCCACTTTGTCATATATATCTAAGCCCTTAATAACTGCATGCTGATTCACCGCAACATCAAATACCTTTGGTACAAAAATCAATATTAGAAAACAACCAAGCATGAAAAATAAAACTGGTTCTTCTAGTATTACAACTTTTTCACACAAAAAGTATATTAACTACATCAAGAAACTGTGGCCAGGCCAACACAAAATCCAGTGAGTTGATCAGTGTTAGCAAAACTGCAAAGTTTTGTTAACATTAGTTAACCATTGGCTCATGTTCAGGAAGTTTAGATTGTTTATAAGTTTATGGCAGATTAACTTAAAAAGTTGATAGCTTTAATCTTCACTGTAAAGCTGATGTTTGCTCACTCAAAACTGTGCTCGCCTGGCACCTGGCACCTGGCAAAGATTTCAATTATTTTAAGTGCCTATGAAATGAAAACTTTTATTACCTCAGTGTCTAAGCCTTGCTAAATGAGGAATAGCAGTGAAAATTTTTGTCAAAATTTTTCATGGTTCTCGAGATATTAACATTTAATGTTTTCAACCGATGACATCACTTTGTTTACAGGCAAATTTGCATTTTTCTAAAAATCTGCAGCCAATCCATAATCTTTGGATGAATTTAAGCCAAACTTAGGCAGGTAAAGTGTTTCTCAAGGTAGACAGATCATTGACCAAGTTTGGCTCAAATTCATCCAAAGATTATGGATTGGCTGTAGATTTTTAAAAAATGCAAATTTGCCTGCAAACAAAGTGATGCTATCAGTTGAAAACATTAAAGGTTAATATCTCAAGAACCATAGATGATTTTGACCAATTTTTTTCACCACTATTACTGACATTTAGTAAGGTCTATCCACTGATGTAATAAAAGTTTTCACTTTGAACATAGGCACTTTAAGTTGATCACAAGTCTGATAGCATTTGTATAAAAACCTTGCATGAAAAAACAACGCAAGTAAGCAATTAGATGCTCTGTATACAATGCAGTTAAGGTGAGGAGTGAACTGTACAACCAAGAATTTGTGGCTGTAGCAGTTTAGTTTAAACTTTCTTTTCACCCTTTGAGAACCATGCAAAATTAAACAGTATCAGACATGAAGAATTTGTATCCATTTTCATTATTCTCAGAGCAAAATTCATCTCACATTTACTATCATACAAGAAGTTACATATATTAAATCCCTTCGAAATTAGCCAAACTATTTTTTCCATAACCTGTTATAGTTAAGTTTAGTGGCTAGCACAATTAGACCTATGTTCCAAGGGTCGTGGTTTCAAATCCTACTGAAGTTGATGGTCTTTTTCAGCTTAGTTCTATATTAAAACAATGAAGTCGGTATCCCGGGACCGAACATTAGAAGAATGCGTCACCTGGTTCAGAGGAAAGCCCGCGAGTATTTTACCACCAATAAAAATGCGACACACATTGATTTGTACGCCAAGGCAATACCGAATCAAGACCAAATTATAACAAAGTGTTGAAAAACTGTTTATACTATTCGTTCAAAACCAGATTTATGACTTTTGTAATGACTTTTAATTTTTCAAAGATTGATATAGAAGGAACTTGATATTTAAGGCTTGGGTGGTAATTGATTAGTCAAACAAGCTTTATTTAACAGTTTGCCACACCAATTAATTAATGAATCAGTAAGTTGCAAAGGAGAATTAAAAATTTTTCAAAATTTTCTCAAAACGTTAATAGCCGTATTACAATTTTGACTCGACAATTGAAATAAACTTGAAAATGATAAATAAATAAATGGTAGGTATGTCCTATGTAGAACAAAACGGATTATTTGAGTGAAAAACACAAAACTGTACAAGTTGACTTGCCTTCAACCGCGATCCTTGAAAGTAAACCTCACAAAACTTCAAAATTAAAACGTACTCTCCTTTTTCTTTGACAGGGATTTGATATCCGAAATTTGACAGATGGTAACGTTCTGTTTGATACAGTATTTGATCCGGCGGAGCCACGCGACCAATTGTGAGCGATTTGCCAAAGTCTGAAGCTGTGCCCATAGACAATTTATCGGCTTGATAATGGACTCCATTCAAATCGGTATGAGCTGGTCCGCCTGCATTTACTGCATAAATTACTTCCCCTGTACTTAAAACATTCCCTGGCAAAATTCCCAACAAAAAGGTGAAAAAAAACTCAAAGAGAACACTTTCCATCTTGGCACTTTGCTCAAACGCTATACTTTGCCGCAGGTGAATAAAGAACGGGAACTGGATACTAGTCTCCAGTCTTGCAACGCACGATCGTTTCCGACCGAGTGCGCCCGAGACAAAGTGGAGCGGACAATATGGAGGCTGCCGTGAACAAACTCGAAGCACTGGTAAGTTAATATTGTTTTCTTCTGCAAGCAAACGCCATTTTTTTTCATACCACATCGTCTTAGTTTTTAAAAGTGATTTACTTCGCAAAATACAGTACAAAAATGCAACTGTTCAACCCAGTTGTCAATGCCCTTACAGGGATTTTACCTTTGCTTTGGCGCCAAATACAAAGTTAAAAAAGAGTACGTCCGCCTAGATCGGCGAAGTGCGAAGCATGGTAAAATATAATTGAATAGAACTTAAACATTTCTACTTATTCTTCAGTTTCAGAAGGCGGATTCTGATCTCAACTTCGTCTCCTTACGACTGGAAACTGAGTTTTCACAGAAATTCTCCGAACTTGACCAGCCAGAGGTAGATATTTTAAAACTGTTTATAAACAGTAACACAATAATCAATAGAACTAGAAGTACTTTAGTTACAGATTAGTGAAGTGCATTGGACATACATGTACAGTTGCCAAGTTGGACCCAGTTAATTCAAAGTCTCGAGGGAAGTGCAAAAATACTTTGAATTATTGGGGGTTCGGATTATAGGGATCAAGAATAAATACGCCATTTTCACCATTGAATAGGTTTATTTGCTCTATTTTCACCATATTAGTGAGCAGGTAGTTGTCTCTGGACATATTTCAAATGTTTTAATCAACAAAACAGCTTTTTTATAAATTTTTCTAAGAAAAAAAAACCATAAGTACAACAGTGACCAGTATAAAGATGCATAGCCAATGGATTTTCATCACACGACATGTTGATACAAAGGGATTTAATAACAAGCTGTGAAATGTTTGAGACTATGATTTTGAAGAGATAATCGAAGTATGAACTGTTTTGGACCATAATTGTTACTTTGAAATAGCAGGGACTTAGGATTATCAGAGTCTAAATTATTCAAGGTAAAATGACTAAGAAAAGCGGGGCAAAACCAAGGGAAATTAACTTTACTTCAAATTAGCAGGGACTTTTGAATTATCCAAGTTCAAGTATCAGGGTCAAACTGTATTGGACTCCAGTGGAACTCTCTATGCAACTCCCATTGCCAACCTTGGAAACTAATAATGAATTCATTGTGTTAATGAAATACCTACTCTTAAATAATGCAAAGTGGCTGTTCCTACATAGGCTTATTGACTTTTTTTTCAACATTAAAGTGTATATATCGGAATCATGGAACTTAGACTGTTAGAAAGTATGTTGAAAAAGAAGAAAAATTTCATTTATTTCATTAAAATAACTCTTTTGGTTGCTGAGATATTAAGGTTTTTCAAATATGCAAATTAGATAGGTTGTGACATCATGTCAGGAACTCAGATGAGAGTAAATTATAAAACAACAGTCATCTCTTAAACTACTTCTGCAGTGGACTTGAAATTTGGCAACAACTTCATACTCATCAAACAACATTCAACTAAAGGAATTTTGATGTTACCATAGCAACATGTCAATCATAGACCTCATATTTCTAAAATTTAAAATTTCTGATTTTTTCTATTGTAAAACATTTTCTACTAAAAAAAAAGCAGTCACAGTCATCCACTGTGGTATTCACTATATGCGATAAAAAGACTTTTATTTTATATTTTGGTGCCAAAAATTTTTTATTTCGAAAAAAAAAAAGGGCTGGGACCGAGGATGTTGTCATAGCAACAGCATAACAAACATCACAATATGTGTATATTAACTAGTGTAAAACAATTCTGTCGGTAATGCTATTGTTTATGAAGTCTTTCGTGATGATGGTTGGTCACCTCAAAAATGTCAGGTCATAAAATTGACCTTTATACAATAACATTATAAGCTGCCAAATCTGAGTACTTGACGTGTTTTAGAAACCTTTAAAAGAAAGCAGACATTGCGCTAGCATGTGTGTGTATATTTTGACACTTTTAAATCTGGTTTCGAAGAAATGATCAGGCTTCTAATATGTCTCCTTCTTAAAGATATGTGGACTATCAAGGGGAATGATGATTTTTGTGTAAACTTTCCTCAGAACAAACCAAGTTTGCTGCTGTTGTTAATGAGTGCCAATGCAAAGTAAATAAAGTCAAAGATGAATGAAAAGCAGTGCAAAAGATTACAGAAGTCTTGTCATATTTTAAGACGTTTGTTGTGATCAATCAAACTTCTTATTAAAACACAAAAACAAGGTTTTAGTATGAAAGTTTTATTTTGAACTTCACGTGTTACTGAGAATGGAAGTAATAGCATCAGAAAAATCCTGTTTTTTACTTGAATTTGCCATTGACAGTCGCAAAACATGTTACTAGGAAGCCATTCAACGGTATAAAGTTCGATTACACGAAATCATTTTTCTCAAAGTTGTTTGACAGTTTCAGGTATTGTTCCAAGTAATTGTTTCTGCACTGATCTTGTTATTTATTTGGGTAAGCTTACTTGTCGCTTTTTGCTTTGTCCATAGTTATGTGTTTGTCGAAGTCGGCAGTCCATTTTATTGACTAGTTTTATAAAGTCTGCGGCGCAACTATCATCATTGAATATCATTTACGTTAATAGCATTTTGCAGACTGTGACTGAAAAAGTACAAGAAAATGAAAATTATTTAAGTTTGATAAACTGAACAGTGAAGAAAGAATAACTCAGTCTTTCCCAAACACAAAACTAGTCTTTCACAAATATTTTGAATTTTTAATGTTTTAGCTTTTAAATTATTTTCTTTACCATGAAGTCATTGTGGTTTATTTGGTGTGACAATAAAATATTGATTTTATATCTTTTAGCAACAGATTACCAACATTGAATTTTCATTGTTTTGACACTTGACGTGACATGGATCTGATTTATGTAAATTACATAATATATATATATATTTAATTTTCATTTTTTTCCCGACCGGCCAACCCGAATTATTTTGAAAAAAATCCATGCCCCAACAAATTAGTTTGGTTTGGCCTTAATGCATTTTCCCATATGTGTGTATTCCGCTTTCTTGAAATAAACCAGTTCATAATTTCAGAAATTACACAAGGATAAAATGAAATATCAAACTTTAGTCTTACTTAGTTATAGATGAGTAAATGATTGCTTTAAACGAAGAACCATTCCAGAAAACACAAAGAGGACAACAAGATTTGGCTTTTTGGTTTTAATGG
>JAOBRD020664155.1:0-14963 GCA_027575215.2 Hydrozoanthus sils
TCTTTGACCCTTCACATTTTGAAATAAACCCCCCCCCCCCCTTCCCCCATCCCTCTCTCTAATAAGTCCCCTGTGGAAGATATAAAAATAATGAAGCCACCGGTAAGAAGGTTATTTGTTGTTTTCAACTGACGTCATGGCGGCCATATTGGTGCCCTTGAACAAAAGAATTTTGATGATTTTTTTTTGTTTAGGACACCAACATGGCCGCTTCGTCTGTTGTCTTTGGTGTCTCTATACAAGGAATGCGTGAAAACAAGAATAGTTGTCGCCTTAATTGACAAAATAGTTTGTCGCTGGTTTGTATTAAGTGTTTGCTTCTCGACAGGAGTGACCTTGGGCCGGATGTTGGCTATGAAGCCATTGGATTGGTAGATTCCAGTTTACCAACCGTTGGGGTCTGGGCAAAAGCTAGTAAAAAAGACACCCCAAAAGCTGTTGTGGAAGAAACCGGAGAAGGCGTGCGATCGGAATCAGAGCAGGTTGGAAATTCATTTGTTTTATGGTTTATCTTCTGATTTCATAATAGAAGCAAATTCGTCTCAATTTTTTTTACATAGTTTATATTTTAACTGAGCGAGATTCACTGGCATATAGTTAAACTTTTTTCTTTTTTGCTATAAGTAAAAAAAAATGTAAAGCCAGATAGAATCCTGCAATCTGATTGGCTGTTGAGAGGGCTGGATTGTGTATCTTGCAGCGACGGCGGGCATAACATTCTTCTTTTTTTTTACCGCCCTATTATTTTTCTTTTTTTTAAAAAAAAATCCGATAGTGCAGTATTTTGTTACATCAGTGGATAAACTTTTCTAATTGAGGAATTTTTTTTTGGCAAACTGAATCTGTCATGGTTCTCGAGATATCAACAATGTTGTTTCCATCTGATGACGTCAGTTTTTGGGACAGGCAGATTTTCGGTTTTTATAAATCTACTGTAAATTTTTAACGAGATACATCATCAGCCAATTTTTGGATTTTAATATTCATCCAAAACGGTTATGCATAGGCAGCAGATTTTTTTAAAAATGAAAACTTGGCTGCCTTACAACCGAAGTCATCCGTTGAGAACATTAAATGTTTGTATCTCGACTGAGAACAATAAAAGATTTTGACAATTTTTTTCTACGCTATTCCTCATTTAACGAGGTCTATCCGCTGAATTAACTAAATATTATGGTCATAGGTACTTTAACTAAATTAGACGAAATCATGGAAATCCATTTTGGTTCGAGTTATCGCGAGGTTCGGGTAATCGAGGGTTCAAGTTACTAGGAGTAGACAATGTATATTTTTTAATTCTCATTGTGTAACAAAATGGTTCCCAGGCGGCGGAGTTCAGTCCTGATGTTAAAGATCCGCCAGTTACCAAACCCCCAGCTCCCCCGTCGCCGTCGGACGATAAAGAAGAGTTTGGCAAGGGGATTGTGTTCTACATGAAGGAAAAACGTGTTGTTGGGATTCTACTGTGGAACGTTTTCAACAGAATGCCAGTTGCACGAAAGGTATTTTGGTGATGAAATTTAAGTTCTATGACCCTAAATTTCCATCGTTACCCGATTTTCCAATCAAGAAAAAAAATATTGGTTATCGAATGAGGCCGAGTAAAATTTCGAAAAAATAACGCGCATTTTGGCCTATTTCGAATTAATTGCTAATTGCCCGACCGCAGGAGGGCAATTCTCTCAGAAATAGGCCAGAAGACAATTATTTATAAAAAATTTTTTTTTAGCACTATTAGCAAATATTAATTTTTTATATGTCTTTTAGTTCAGTTCTCAAGATTTTGTGCGCGTGAAAATTTGTTTTGTAAACACGTCATCTTGAGTGTTGCTTGCGTGACAAACTAGTTGCCATGGATAATTTAGAGTTGCCCATGTGAAATTTTAAACTAAGAGCAATTACAGATAAAACCGTCATGATTGTTAAGTGAGTAATTGAGCTTTCATTAATCATTTTAAGAATAAAACTTAGTTTTTAAAATGTTTTAAATTAGTCATAAAGGTCAAATGTATTAGGTAATAATTATTATGCAGGCTTTTAGGTGATCTATAAAATATATTTTGTTACGCCACTGCGTCAGTTTCAATTTACCGTACTCAAATTATCATTATCGTAAACTGTAAACTGTAAACTGGCACGTTCTCATTTTGGTTGCCAAATGCACTTTTTAGCTTCTCTAGAGATCTTCCTGATTAACCAATGCCAGCCCAGGAAACTCGAATACTGCATTTGAGAAAGTCGAGTTTTAAAAATTTCCCGGGGAGCATGCCCTCAACTTGCTTGAAAATAGAAAAGAAACTGGATCTTGACGTAGAAAGTGAAAATCTAGGTTCATCTGCGGAACATACTTGCTCGCATCCCTTAAGAAATGGCGCCCAGTGCGCTGAGCTTTTTAATAAATTATGGACGGATCCTGGTTTGTGTAGAGCTTGACAACTGCTTTGATCTTTGTGTTATTGTACTCACTTTCGACCTACCAAGACCCCTCTCAACACTTTGCCTTGACAAGTACATGACCGCTCCAGATTCTTGGGTATGGTAACGTTCCCTCTTCAAGATGAGTTTTCGCTCATCTCTGTCAAGCTGAAGCTGGTCAGCGGTCGGCTACGCATGCGGCCATGGCAGGGTAGAACTGCAATAACCATGAACAGGTCTCATAGCGGGCTAGACAAGATAGTAGAGAGCCTCTGTAAGTACACCTTGGAAGGGCCCTCGAGATCAAGTTTGTCTTCGTGTTTGGTATACTGCCTCTTTTATTATTATTATTGTTGTTGATATACTTTTGTCATGATTATAATGATGATGACCTTGATGATGATTATTTTACTAATATATTGTTATTATTGTTAATTCAATCATTGTAATTTTTGTAATTGCAAGTATACAGCATAATCATAATTGTATAATAGTAATCTTAACTTTATACCTTTGATTTACTATTGACAAATAATATGACAACGAAATATTTTAAAAATAGTGTTTATTCTTTGCTCTTAGATCATCAAGGAAGGAAAAGATCAAAATGACTTGAACGAGTTAGCCAAACTCTTCAACATACACCAGGACTGAGTTCTAAATGAACGCCAGTTTGATTCAACTTGCTTTATACAGAGCGTCCCCAAGATACGAAAGGCGAAACTCCGATCCCAGAGAACAATTTGTGTTAATTAAACACAGTCAAAAACTTTCAGATAAAACCTTTTTTGTAAAGATGATTTAAGGGCATGAGCTATCTGTGTTCCTGTATAGCTCACAATGCTTGAAATTTTCTTACCAGGGCCTGTGAGGGCGTGCGAATGTTTTTGTAATACAAACTTGAGAGTTTAGGGAACAATTTGACTTGATCACGTTTAAGTACAGAAAATGAACATTATTGGTTTGCCCAAGTTAATAAATAAAGAACAAAAGTGCAACGAGGAAAAATGCTTGTTTGCCAGCGTTGAGGAGAAATGCATTTCACTAATAACCATTGGAATAAATATTGATTAAAGTAGTTTCACTGAAAGTTTTCGACAAGAAAATTTTTAGCTTATCAAAAACTTTACAGAAACGGCATTGGCGTTTCAACGATTATCAAGTTACGCCTTATAGCATTTCCTGCCCAATAGAATAAGAAATTTCTGGTGTTTTATTGTCAACGTGCGATAACTCGTAGCTAAGTGTTTCTGCCAGATCTTCAAATGTTGGCCGTAAATCCGGGTTTTCCCGCCAACAGGAAAGCATGACGTCATAGAGTGAGTTCGAACAGTGACGTGGCTTTTTTAGCCGATACCCATCTCTGATTTGAGGCAAGAGCAAAGTTACAGGAACATCTGGATAAGGGAACCCGCCTAGTGTCTTAATCTCCCATAGAAGTATTCCAAATGACCACACATCGCTTTTGGTTGTGAACAATAACTGTTCAATTGATTCTGGAGCCATCCACCTCAAAGGAAGCCGCCCCAGAGAGGTCTTGTAGTACACTCCCTCTGTGTAAACGCTACGGGAGAGACCAAAATCCGTAATCTTTGCAGTTCCGCATTTTGTCAACAAAATATTTCTAGCTGCGAGGTCACGGTGCACCAGGGCAATCTCAGAAATATGCTTCATTCCTTTGGCAACATCTAACGCTATCTGGATCATATCTTTCTCACCAATCGGCTGATTTACGTTAACGTAGTCAGGTGCCTTGCCATGACGAATATCTTGTAAATAATTCAGCAAGTCGCCACCATTAACCAGTTCGGTGACTATGCACAGCGGTCCATCAGTTAAAGTGCATGCGCCCATTAGGTTGACGATATTTGGATGATGACCAACTTTCTTTAATATTTTCAACTCGGCCATCATATCTTTTATGCTACATCCAAATTGATTCTCGTCCTCTTTGATAGTCTTTACAGCAACTTCTCTGTTTCCCTGTTCTGTTAATGTGTGGTGAGACAAAAAATAGTTAAAAATGTTTTGATCAAACGCCAGTAAAAGGAGATTTTTAGTTCTCACGTGTGTTCTTCGGGAAAGAAAACTGGGGTCGGTTGTTCGTAAGCCTGTTAGCAATAAACCAATGGTTAAACGCCCAAATTATGTTCTTGTTTCCAACCTTACAGAAAATAATTTGAGCTGTAATTTTGGGATTGACTAGTTTTTTTTCCGTTGGAAATCTGAAAGGTGTATTAAAAGAACCACAGGTCTTCCCTACTGCTTGAATTTTGGCGCAACCCAGGGCCAAGGTTGAAGATAACCAGCCTTTGAACAACCCAGCTCTGAGTTGTCGTTAAACGAAAGCTTGTACAGTGGAACCTCTTCAAGAGGGACACCCAGATAAGACGGACACCTCTATCAAACGGACACCAAATCTTGGTCCCTACCGTTTTCTCATACAGTCATTTACTGTATTTTAAGGCAGTTTAAGACGGACAGTTAAGGCCAGTCCCGAGGGTGCCCGTCTTTGAGAGGTTTGACTGTACATACGTCTAAGACTTTCCAACTTCATGTGTGCTAAATTTTATGCACCAATCGGTACTAACCAAGAGGAGGAGAGAGGCTGGCATGGATTGAGATAGTTTGGCATCCTTTCCAGGGAATTTGCTCAAGGCAGCGGTCAATTGAGCTACTTTTAGATACTTTCCCCCCCTAAAACTTGAGGTAAATATCTTTGTTCTGATCCATTACTTGAGAAGATAAACTTGTACTTTTAACAATGGTTCAGAGCAAAGATATTAGGGAACAAAAGTGTTAAGTTTGGTCTTCCGACTGAAATAATATAAAATCCCCTATGCTACGCTTATCATCTTTCTCTTCCTTCCCTCCTGGGAGAGTCTCGACTTTTTCAGGCCCAGTCAGGTATTAACATCAATGTTCTCCTCACGTAACTCATACAAAATAAGACATTTGGCTATGAGAAAATGAAAATTGATCAGACAAAGCAGACTACTGGTGATGAAAAGAAAATTCAAAAAAAATTCTCCCAAACTTGTTCAATGAAAAGTATGGATTCTTATGGGAGAATTTACCAATACAACTGGGACTGAAAGGGTTAATACAATAAATACATAAAGAAAATGAAAACGGATGAAAATGGCTTTCCAACACTTACCCGTGATAAGGATCCCTTTCATTACTCGTCCAAACTCGCCCTCTCCAATTTGACACTCAATAAATAGATGTTTGCGAGGTAGCTCCCATTCGTCATGATTCGCTGCATGTAATGCTGAAAAACAAAGTTGTAAGTTAAAAATTGACGCATACACTTAGCAACACTTCTGAGAGAGGTATATCAGAGACCTTTTAAAGGGGAACTCCAAGGAAATGAGCAAGTTTGATTTTAATGAATGTTCAAGATTCAAAGAACTAGTTTGTTATAATATTTCTGGTAAATTGGCATTTGAAGCGGAGTTATTTCTTTCAAAGTCACTTTAGTAAAAATGTAAATGAACCGACGGCTCAGAAAGTTGTCAGCGTAACTTCAAATTACGTCACCGCGTCAAGTCCGCGTCGCGTCGCGTTATAAGGGAGTGACAGGTCTCAAAATAGATTCCAGGTTTTCGGTATATGTATGTCATTGTGCAGCTCAGATTCGAATAATTCAACTAGGAACAAAATTCAGCCATATATATCAGTTTGAATCAAACTTTGTTTGACGCGGTTACGTCACAAATGACTGATGACCCTCGTAACGCGGCTCAAATCTTAACAAGATGGCGTAATTTCAATTTGTTTTTTTCACAAATTTAAACTAAAAAGTCTTGGCTGTTCTAGAAATTGAGGTTAATAATAATCAAAACCATGATCAAAAATATTAAGTTAACTGAAAAAAAAACAGTTTACTTTTTCCCTGGAGTTCCCTTTTGAAGCAGCGTGGACGGAAACACCGACGAGGCCGGCAAAGAGCAATGGTGAATACAAAACTGCCACGTTGGAATGCGCCGTTCAGATCATTTGCCACCGTCTTGAAAATAACATGAGGGAGTTTACGAAACAAAGAGGGCGACACCGTTGACGGCGGCAGAAAACAATAGTGAAACAATTGCTGTACGTTGGAATGCACCGTGCTGGTCACCTGCACGTCGTCGTCTTCAAAATTACGACGTGAAAAGCTTAATTTTTGAGTTCTTGCGACTGCGGGAACGATAAACAGAAAATCTTCTCAATGTTCTTTTATCTTTATGCAGGGAAAAAAAGGGTAAACAAACCAGACATGGTCGAAAAGGAAAAGCAAGAAATATGTATTTTGGAAGCCGTTGTCGTCGGGTCGCCCTCCTCGTTTCGTAAACTCCCTAATTTGGAGTTCGCGCGTCTACAAAACAATCTATAGAAAACATTCTCGACCTTTGTTTACCTTAAATGGAGCCTGTACTTCAGTATGATATGTTTGAAAAACATCAATATTGGATTCCAAAAATGTACTTTCTAAAACAATTTTTTTGTCAATATTCTGCAAAAATGAGTAAAAAGTAAGTACTTAATCTCACGGAGGTCGCCATGTTGCACCGACTTCTAACGTCACAATGTCAAACTGTCAAACTGAAAGAATCAGCTCTACTACCTTTTTCGGACTGTTTTATTGCTTACATTTTTCGTAAAATTATCCTGTAGAATAATAAACGCCAGTTTTCCGTTTTGAGAAACTTAACAAAAAGCTTACTTTTATTCAAAAACAAACTTGCAATTTGATGTTGTGATTTCACGGATTCGATCGCGAGCGCAAAGATGGCGACTCCCTTAGCGTTCACCTTGCACGTTTGTAAACTGTCTTTAACGATACGACGACAATTGTTCTCAATTGATTTGGTTGTGACGAGAAGCTGTTGTTTATTGGAGCTTGTTTTAAGCGTTTTACGAACGCATTTGTTGTACAAAATGTTTTGTCCTGCCGCGCGTGATTATCTCGGCGTTTGTTATGATGAAGTAATTCGATGTATGAAGTGTGGATATTAATAATCATTCTCTAGACTGTATCATTCGTTTTTAAAGGTCAGTATCGGCAGCATTCTTCAAACTTTTATGATCTAAAAACTGCAAACTTAGTCACTCCTTGCTTAGGTAATCGTCCCGGAATTTGGTCTTTCTTGAGTGGTCATCGTTGTTGCTAAGTTACACTATAAAGAAGTACATTCCTTTTCTGGGACTAGTAACCAGTATTTTAAATAGCATATCACCTCTCCCGTCCTTTGTTTTCTTAAGGTTTAGTATTGAAAATAATTGTCTTTAACAGCAATTGAATAGTTTGCCCGGCGAAAGTTATTAAAAAGTATCAATAGACTGAGAGGAGCACAGTAACAAGGAAGCAGTTTTCGTAATGGAAGACTGAGTTGACATAAAAAAGCTAAGGGAAATTAAAGAAGTTCAAATGGCGATCGGGCATGCATTGTTACAGCTCTATAACCCGTCACTTCTTCGAAAGGGAACTGAACCCTTAAATACCCCTTCTAAGGTAAGGACGCCGTAATTAAAATGAGTTTTCCTTCCTCGTGTCGCACTGATTTTCCGAGAAATTCTAGTTTGAACGTGCGTGTTTTAGGATGTTAAGCATGGACGCTTGCTAGCCTCCTCCGCAGTAAGTCTCCTTTGGCATTTCCGGAGCAAATCAAACGAGCCGCCGAAGGCCGTGAGCGCCGAAATGAAGCGGGGAGCGAGTGGGTGACTGGGGCGAGGGAAAAATGGAGGGAGATTATGGAATAAAAAAAATGCGAATTAAAATTTCAGCTTTACAGATCGTAATCCCAATTATAAAATAACCCCGCTGATTGGTTGAGAGCGCAAAAACCGTGTTCTGTAAGAGAGCACAGGGAACGCTTTTGAAAGTGTCATTCAACACTGAACCCGCCGTCATATTTATTGCTTCCAAATTTATTATAACCAGCTTTTCTTCGTAGAAAACATGTTAGCCAGTGACAACATACAAAATTATAATTCAAATCTGAAAACAAATAAAGACGACTCTATTAAGGTGTTAAACTGGGAAACCAAAACCGAAAAGATGCGCTTTGCTGTAGTCGACAAGTCAGAGCAAGCTCGGCGAATTTTACAATACGCCCTGGCAAGAAATACGAAGTACTCGACGAAATGGTTTCTTTTGTTAAAAGTAATAAAAACTCTCCCAATTATCACGTTCTAACATTACTTAAACACATCAAGAGCAAGGAATGTTTGAAGAGTAGCTTTTTTTAGTCAAGAAACAGCTAGCCAATTTTTAAAATTCGAAAAACAATGCAGCTCAAGCTAGGTACCGAACATAAATAGAAATTTGTTGAGCTTATACATATTTATTCGACTTCTTTCTACTCTTTATATGAAGAGTGGAGAAAAGAATGAGGAATTAAAAATAGTCTCAGAAGTTAATGACAAAAGAACTGTTATTAAAACATCTAAGTTTCTAACCATAATCAACCGAGTTTTGTACACGGCAGCGCGGCTTGATTTCGATGGCACTTTGAACAGTCTTGGCATTCCATCAAGCAGCCATGATGATACTGTACCAATCCATATCCAGGGCACATGAAGTTCTGTTGCTAATACAGATAACGTAAAGCTCGATGGCATGCTCTCGGTACTATCCAAGGCGTCCAAATGAATTTTGTTTTCTCCCAAATCCGGATCAAATTATCTCGAGACCACTACTTATTTTTTCCGGTCGCTACTTGAAAACTTTTAAGAAAGATTGCCTAAGCTACCGCAAATAAGATTGCCTTGTAATTTCTCTAGGAACTGAGGTAACTAGAGGCCTTTTTTAAAGACAAACTTTCTGATAAAGTTGAGTAGTATTTTCCCTCGATTCGCGACAGTTCAAATTTCACGCTTTGTACTTACAAGATGACAGATGACGGATCGGCGGATCCTGTATCCCCCTTTCATCCCTCCCCTCCCCCCTTTGTCAAATTATTACCGGTAAACGAAGGTAACATGTGGCATAGGTTATGGGGAAACGAGCAAGCACTTGACCTGTTTTTGGTCTGACAAGCTCGTTTACACAGTCAAGAGTGACAATTAGAATTTAAGTTGTGTGCGATATCTCACTTCAATAATATATCTTTTCAGTTCGAGCCAATTCTCAGTTCCCCATGTCTGACGTAAAAAACTCACTCTTTCTTTTTATTTCTGAGCCGCTGGCACAATGCAGCACGTTACCTGTTTTAATATCGTTTTCACACTTTTAACAATTTTGTTTGACAAAATTCGATTTTAGGGTTCATTTCCCCTTTCTTTAAGGGAATATCAGTGTTTCTGATACTGAATAGCATAGGAAGGTAGCCAGTCGTAAAAGTAAGAGGACGTATAATTAATATAATGAGCGAAAACAGTCTTACCTGGTTGATTAATCGCGTTGACCCCACTGGTAAAGGGAATTGCATTTTGCCAGTCTAAACCATGATGACTACAAGGCAAAGTATGTTTTAAACGAAGCTTTCTTCTTAGGCGAGCTGCAACAAACACAGTTAAACATACTACTACTGACAGGCCAGCAACAGAAATCGTTGCTTTTATTGCAGATGATTCCTCGTCAGCTTGATTTAGGCGAGAGCATTTTATCAAAGCATCGCCACTAAAACCCCTTTTACACACACACGTGTGATTCCAGTTTTCTACATATAAATTTGCATTTTCTCCACATGCACTTAAGCTGCTTGAGCAGTGGCACATTCCGTTGACATGCAAACACGAGTATCCGGAGTCCCTAACTGGACACTTTGGGTTGCACACTGACAGGAGTCTTTTGCTGCAGTTATTAAAGCCACAAGACACACCAATTTTGCTGTAGCAGGAAGCCTCTTGTCCACAAGCTTCACAGGAGCAACTAAGGTCTTCATCGTGCAACTTGATGATAGATTTATTCATCTTAGAGTCTGGGGAGTAACATTTAATTTCCTCTACTAAATGATCTTTAGAAAGAGAATGGTTTGTTTCTGGTCCACGAATCATTCTGGAAGACCTTAGTCTTTGGCTTGAGTTGATTAGCCACTTTCGGATCCATTTGTTGCGACAGTCACATACAAAGGGATTGTCGTGTATGTAAAGGGCCTTTAAAGATTTCAGCTCAGCAAAGGAGCCTTGCTGTATTACCTCTATATTGCAGGAATTCAAATACAAAGTTCTAAGTGCAGGGAATCCTAGAAATGCTTCTGCGGGAATATAGTTGATTGGGTTTTCACTTAAATCCAATTCCATCAGTTTCCTGAGGTATCTCAATGGAAAGAAAGGCACAGACCTCAAGTTGTTACCGTGGGTATCCAATTTTTCTAAAGATGGAACTCTGAAAAATGCCTTTTTCTCAATCTCGGTAATGTTATTATGACTGATATCTATGAATGTCAAGGAAGGGTGTTCTGAAAGGGTAAACCGGATCGTCGCAAGCCTGTTTCCACCGAGTACCAAGCTTCTTAAATCATTTAAACCTTCAAAGGTTCCATCTTCAATGACAGAAATTTCGTTATCCAACAAGCTTAACTCGTTCAATCTCGTAAGAAATGCAAAAGTACCACTTTTTAGGCACCGGATTTGGTTGTTTTCCATTACCAGCCGAGTCAGATAGCCCAATCCTTCAAAGTTATATTTGTGTAGCTTTTCTACTCTGTTTGCGCTTATATAAAGTCTGTTAAGAACTTTGTTGTTTTTGAAGCTTCCATTTGTTATTTCTGTTATCATGTTTGCGTTTAGAGAGAGTTCCTTTAAGTGTGGGTAAAGTTTCATAATATTTGGAGAAATCTCACTTATGTTGTTGAACCCAACATGCAGTTTACCAAGCATGACCGAAGGTTGGATTATCGGCACTGCTGTCAAGTTGCTTCTATCACACTTTGCATCAAACAGTTCTTTATCTTGGTGTAAGTCGAAGTAATCACATTCGTTGCATTCTGAGGGTAGCTCAGTGCAGATGGGATCAGCAAGATTGCACTTTGTTCCAAGATGCAGAAGAAAGATACAAATAGCCAACAACTGAAAGTCACGGAAAGTTTCTCCCATTGTTTTTGTCAAACTTCAGAGACAAAACCAATCAAAACCAGGACGACTATCCTGATCAGAGGTCAGTTTGATTATAGGACTACTTTGTTTTGAAGAAATATATTAAGATTAAGCTACAGAATTTGTTTCGTGAGTTAGACCAGGTATAGGTCATTGACAACGGCCTTTGAGAATTCAGTGCATCAGTATCGCACAAATGACGTTGTCGACGAAATATCCACAGAAGTTATAATCCTTCTTTTCCTTTGTCGATTCGCTTAGTTCAAGGTTGAATCCCCCAGGGACTACTCTAAGGTAAAGTTGTGACTGTCATGTTCCTGTAGTTTTTTCGTGTTACCTTTAAGACATAATCAGAACACGACTCGTTCTCAGTCAGAGTCTATCACACAATCGGAGTGTCGGAGTATTTGACGAGGAGTGACTTAAAATCTAGACCGGTAATACCACCATATTGTCTCGTAGGCCAAGCCAAGTTAGTTTCCTAGAAGTTCCTTGTCTTCAAAAATATAGAGTCCGATTTCGTGACATTGATCATATTAACATTCAAAAAATCCCTTCTCGTCTATTGCGGATTTCCATTCAGTTACAAGTCCGTACGTCAAAAGAATATTTGTTGTGGTCATTCAAGCGAAAACAAATTAAAGATTGTGGGTTTTTGAAAAATATTCCTTACGTGTTTTATATTCTTTTTTGATGAATCGAACCGGGAAAGGTTTTCCATTTTTCCTGAATTAAGACTCTTTAATTTCAGCACCGAATTTTGTGATATGTCTTGCCGTGCTTTCTCTGAACAATCAGGGCTTGTTAATTGTTTGCTCTTGAGATACTGTTTTAAGGCCCATTTTAGTTCTATTATTATTCCTTAGTTATTGGCTCACGATTAGCTATCAACCACATGTTTATGTTACCTCGCAGGTAAGCATTCTACTACAAGAACATTTGAAAATTTTCTTTTCAAGCGCGCCTTTATTAAAGATAAAGATTAATATAGGTATTTTAGACTTAAAGTGTATTTGACATGAAATATTTTATTACGCCAATGGATAGACCTTGCTGAATGAAGAATTGCAGTGTAAAAAAATTGCCAAAATCTTTTATGTTTCTCGAGATATTAGAGAACTTAAGCAGCAGACGTCGCTGTGTCACGAACATCAACAGGAAGTGAAAAGGACAACTTTTTGTAAAACGCGCATGTCATCACGTTTTCGTGATGAAGAACGTGTGTTTTGGAGTTTTGACCCGTTGACCCGTACGACCGTAAAAGGCGAGTTTATTGCTCTTTCTTTTATTTGCCAGCTTAGGGAAATTTATATTTAAAAGAAAAATAGCGTTTTTATGTAAAGAGGGATTTCAAAACTGACTAAAACTTGATAAATCGTGCTTAACAGGTCAAAATGAAAGCTTCCCACGAATTCTATTTAAGTTCATTTATGAAACTGCTGTTCAATAAATATCACCAAAAAGTCATTACTACTGTAAATGTTGTTTCTTTGGCTAGATCAGAAAGTTATAACGAGTAAACTTCCTCATTTCAATCAAATTTTAAAAGCGTTTGGAAGTCTCGTGCCTCGCAAAGCTTGACTTGTTTACACCGTTTCTCCATCGAAGAAGCCGAGTAATTTGTTTTAAATTTTGTTTTAATACTGGTGTTGGTCTTATTTTCGTTACTGTATTCAAGTCATTCTGTCAGAAAATGTGATGAAAAGCGTTTTAAAGCTTACGAAGACAACACTTAAATCGAGTAATGGAATTCGGTGTTTTTCTTGAAATAAATATACTTTCTGCATCATGTCACATTTAAACAAGATTTGAACAATCAACTTTGATTTGCATTCGGCTTCTTCCATGATTTCTGACTAAAAAGTCAAAGCGATCGTAGACATCCTGGGGAAAATCGGGATTTTTGGAAGTGTTTTCTTCGAGTAGAAGTAACAGCTCTTCGTCAGTAAGCAGACCTTTGCATCTTTTAGCGATGACACGCCAAAGAAGTGCTACAAAAACCTAGATTACTTAACCTTCTTTTTGGGCGCCAAGAACGACGTTCTCGACCCAGTCCCATACCCGGCTTCTCCGCCGTTCGTGTCGTCAAGAACGTCTGGTGCTAAAGCTCTCTATTAACATTTAATGTTTACAACTGATGACGTCAGTTTTTGGACCAACAAATTTTCAATATTTTTAAATCTGCTGCCAATTGTTGAATTTAAGCCAAACCTAGGCTAATGGTGTATCTCGAGGTTTTTTCAGAATAGTTACTAACTTTCGTCCAAGGGTTAGGGATTTGCAGCAGATTTCAAAAATTTGCCTGTCAATAATGTTAATATCTCGAAAACTATTACAGATTTTGACAAAAGTTTTCACCGCTCTTCCTCGCTAAGAAAAGTTTATCCACTGACATAACAATATTTTATGTTATTGACACTTTAAACACTCGATAAACTGTTATTCTTTACTCAAATTTCGGTTGGAATAATCTTGTCTTGCTTTGTCTTTCTAATCATTAAAGATTTGGTTAAACAACTACTTAAAGTATTTATGATATAGTGACGCACTGACGGTTTGGTTTCATTTTGAAGCCATGATGAATTATGCAAAATAAAAGAACTTGAGATAAGTTGAAAATTTGAATAACAAAAGAAAAAAGAAAAAGTGATTGAAAGGAACATTTTGGCACGATCTGAGTCTGGATGTTTGTTACTCAACACAGCACTTGTCTAGAAAGTAAAGCATTCAAAGTCAAGTTATTGATCATATTTTGCAGAGACTGACTTAAGCAAGCAACCAACAAGCGAACAACTCTTTTGGAATCGTTTGACATAAAAACCAACAAAGTATCTTAATAGCCAAAATGATATTAGCTTTGCTTATGTTTGGGCTATAATATACCGCAGTAACACCCGCTTTCGCGAACAAATTGTTGGTTTTAATAAAAAAATGTTTTTTCTCTTTTTGTGTGTTTTGTTTCCGCGGCAGGCATAACGTTTTTTAAAAAGAACTGCATATGCTTGAGTTTTTAGATTTATTGGTTAAAAAAATCTTCAACAGTGATCGATATCGACGCCATAAAAAAATCTAACAGCGTCACTGAACAGACTCATTGACTTTTCCCCAAGTAGACGTTTTACGGATACCCAAAGGCAACAGCAGTTTCAGAGTTTGATGCAGCCATGCACGTTTTCCCCTCAAAGAACCGATTTCATTGGCCACCTTGTGAAAGACTATCAACAAGAATAAAGTTTGAAATGTAGAACCACAATATATAAGGCAAACATATCTTAGTCTATCCAGGGAAATATTTTCCCGAACAGACACGTACCAGGAAAACAATTTTTTGATTAAGATATATAATACACGGTTTTAGTTTCAGGTCAGTAAATATTAAAGAGATAAAGAAACAATTACGAGAAATCAGTCCAATAACTCCCCGGTCATTAATTAAGAGCGGTGACCATAATTATTTAGCAACGAGTTTCAGTTTGAAAATTTCATTTTTCTCATACTTTGTCCAAAAGACCCCTATGGTGAAC
>JAOBRD020664261.1:0-14619 GCA_027575215.2 Hydrozoanthus sils
AACAGTGTAACACTGGAGTTAGCGGCCTAAACTTAAAACCAGAAAACACCGGTGTTAAGCTTCTAGTGCGACCACAACCCTTTTCATTGGCGCTGACATGTTGACTGCAATGAACCATGTTATTGCCTTAACGCGCGGATGGCACTGGAAACGAAGGAAAATATCAGAATTCCTATCTCAAAATAGGCTATGATTTTTATTCAAAACTTCTATATTTTTTGTTACAAAAGAATTCATAGTGATACGCATTATTACCTTCTCTCCTCCTCAGACTCACACAATACCCCTTTTTCACAAACTTAATATTTTGCCTGTTCACTCTATCTTCAAGTGCCAAGTAGCTTGTTTTATCTGTTAACAACTTACTGCGTACCCCTCTTCATCACTTTGAATATCATAATCATTTTATTCACTTTAGATTTGCTGTAACTTCCACAAAAGTATTTGCTAAATACCATCTTTCATGTTAATATTGAATGTGTGCAAGCTGAAACACGAAAATGTGAACAATCAATGTGGGGTATTTCCGTTTTATAGCTGAAGTTTTAGTATGGAAGGGTAAAAAAAGTTATTAATCTTAAGAAAAATGGAAAGTAAAATCACAAAAATCTTCATTAACAAAGTTCTGTGAAAAGGTGTATGATGTCTTTACATCCCCTTTTGATACTCACTTTCACTAATGACCCTCCCTTCTGAGGCCCCAGCCCTCCCCCTCCCCACAAAAAAAGGACCTTACCTAAGCGCTAAATTTAATTACATTTTTCTTTCCCCTAAAATATTTATTGGTCCAGAATGGAATGCTCGCATTCACGAACCTTGAAGTAGTATGTTATCAAGTTGAAATTTTATTAAACTACATTTTGAGCCTGTTAAGTTTTCACTTCATAAGGGAATTTTCAAAATACAATATTGTGTTTCAAATGTTTTGAAAAGGTTTTTTGGGATCGGAGAAACTACATAGTGGAATGCCATCTGGTGGCATTTAAGTTTTTTCGTTTTCGATGTGAAGAGAAAAAAAACTGATTTTCTACTACAAATGATTTGTGTACGAGCCTGAAACTCGCCTGAATCCTCATGGTAACATTTAAATTCCACGGCTGAAGAGTGCGCTTAAAGACTTCCTCTTTTTGTGTTTTGAACAAATAGAAATTAGTAAACAGGAACTGAACTAGCAAACCTGATCGGTGCGCAGTACACAGATATTTTTGGTAAGGAAGAAAACCATGTTGCCAGGCTTTTATTCGCTCAGTGCAAATAAATTTATAGTACTGTAAGGGAATTATTTAACGCTGCAAGCGTCCGCAGTGACTCGCAAGGCAGAAGTGCAAGGGAAGTACCTCAGTTATTTCAATGGTAGACGTGTTACCTTGTTCGACGCAAGGAACGGCTCCTTTTCTCTAGTAGGAGCCGTCACTAGCATTCACAGTTGCTATGTGAATGTTTCTTTGTAACACGTCACTCAAAACTCAATTCATAAAGAGCTATTCATATCTTTTTAACTCATATCTGGGTATTCCATGAATTCTATCTTACTGAGACAACTTAGTGTATTTAGCGGCTCACATAAAAGAAACAGCTTGATAGCTTGCAAAACCGAAAGTAATTCATTTAATACAGAATCTTCTCGAAACTCTTGAACTCTTAACCAAATATTGACTGTCAATTTATACGTTTCCATTAAAGCTTAAAGATAAGACAAACTATGACTAAGCGTTTTGTCTCATAATTAGAACATTTCATTGTTTTCACACTGTCAGGCACTGTCAAAATGTTTCCGAAATTATTTGTAATTATTTGTTTAATAAAGGCTAAATGTAAAACTTTTTGTACGGTATGCTGTTACAGTACTTAAACGTTATAAATAAATTCGTAGTGTTTTGCAAGTCGCGATCATTTGCTGACAACAACAAGGATTGCTTTGAGCACAGAAACCACGAACTTTAGGTACTACTCAACCTTGCGTTTTTCATGTTTTATTTCCGTAAAGCTCCCGCCCTCTCCAGTAAACTTCCTTGTGTTTGTTCGTACAACCCTTGTTTTGATTACACTTAATTCTTTTGTGAGCCGAGGGTGAATGTTCTTATTAATTTTGAGAAGTTCTCGAAATATTCTTGATGTAATTGTACAAGTTACAACCGTTACGAACGTTTAGTGTGCACGCGTGTTTTTATTAAGAACAAATTATAAGAACAACAAGGCTTGGAAAATTCTCTTCTTTCCTCAAGCGCAAACGTTCTGGGAGCTTATAAAAGCTAAAAGGAAATCAAATGAATGAATCCATGTTTTATAACCACAGTTCTCGGCCATTCCTCAGCCTCGGGTGTGTTCTTAGCATGTTCTTAAATTTTGGCCGAATTTCTGCCTGACGTTCTTATAAAAGATTTTTATAAAAAACGAGTGTATTGTAGAAAAGTTCTTGTTACTTTTACATGTGCAAGACTACACTTAAACCTTAGGGAAGCCCCATGGAGGACTAAAGTGAACGCTAAAAAACTGAAGTACGTAAAAAGGTCCATTCACATGTTTCAACATAGGTACTTTAATTGTACAGTAGTAGGATTACCCGTGTGCGAGCTCCTAGAAAACAGCGCGACACTAACCTGACATTCTATTTAACGTTGGAAATATAAACGCTCCTTTCTATTTGAAAAATGTATCAAAACGGGATGAACCGAAACCTTGGGTTTTCAAAATTTACGCTATGCCAGATTTGTAAAACTAATTTACATATATAAATTTTGACTTGTTTATTGTCGCGTTAGCATCGCGCGCGACGGAACTTTAGTCGCCCTCGATTAACAAGATTGGCAGCAGCGACTGAGGAGTTACATAATTAAAACATTTATTTCAGCAGTTTCTTCTCGCTTCATGCACTATTTTCAAGCCCTGCTCTTTTAGGTTTTTAATCACAATAATTTTTTCAGTACTAACGTCTTTGCCGGCATTGCAAACCCAAGCAATTGGTTTATTATCTGGCAGCTATTTACAAGCGCTAACATTATGTTCTTTGTTAATTCTTTTCTTTTTACAGTCCAAACCGACAATGAATCTTTCTATGACGCTTTGCCTTTTCACCGTACTGTTGGTTGTTGCACCGCAGTTTGGGCCTGTCATGTCAGGTTTGTTTGCTAACTAACAATTAAAGTTTATTCAAAGACACCGGTGAGAAAGGAGGCAGCATTGGAGAGAAACTGTAAAGGATTAACGGAGAGTAAATTTTTGCTGCGATTAAGTGCATTATGTGCCACTAATACTGGGCACAAATGCCCTGGTGACGGACTCTTCGAGGAAATGAGTCCAGGTGAACTAAATCTTTAAATTAGCCTTTTGTTATGGTTTAAGTATATATAAACGAATGATTGTAAAAAGTAAAAAAAAAGAGATCTAAGTAAGAGAGAAGAGATCTAAGTAAGAGAGAAGATATCTAAGCAAGGGAGGAGAGATCTAAGTAAGAGAGAAGAGATCTAGGGTAGTAGAGAAGAGATCTCGAGTAAAGTAAAGAGAGAGAAACCATTGTCACTGGTATTTCGTGTGGCGCGCCAAGCGAGTCCGCTCTACCGAGCTACATTCCCCACAAAGACCAAACGCCGACGAAAAGCGATGTGACATTTGTATAAGTGTCTGCCATCTTGTTTTTTTGCCGACACGTAAAATTTCTCGAGGCACTTGTTTAGTTCACCTGGACTCATTTCCTCGATATTGATGTTGACTATGCTTGAAAATTGAGCCAGATCTTTTATGCTCGTCGATTCGTTGGTAGAACTGTCGACGCATGTTACCAACATAGCTGGCATCACACTAGCTACAATCCAATTTGTGCACTACTGACTGTTGGTTGATCGACGCGGGCTTGATATCTTTAAGCTTGAGATCTACTTTAACTTTTCGAGAAATGAAGACTGGGCATAAGTCAACGTTTAACATCTTCCCAAGAACATTTAGCTGTTTGCGCACAGAGTAAGCTAATTTTTGTTTCTTGAACGGTAGAACGATTCGTACTGATTGCAGGTCAGGTGTAGATTTGCGGGTTAAGAAGTGCTGGGGTTAATTTTGATGCAATGAACCTGGAGATCATAGAGTGAATAAGGTGTTCAGGTGATGAAACCTTGTTCCTACAACTTGCATCACCTGAACACCTTATTCACTCTATGATCTCCAGGTTCATTGCATCAAAATTAACCCCAGCACTTCTTAACCCGCAAATCTACACCTGACCTGCAATCAGTACGAATCGTTCTACCGTTCAAGAAACAAAAATTAGCTTACTCTGTGCGCAAACAGCTAAATGTTCTTGGGAAGATGTTAAACGTTGACTTATGCCCAGTCTTCATTTTTCGAAAAGTTAAAGTAGATCTCGAGCTTAAAGAAATCAAGCCCGCGTTGATCAACCAACGGTCAGTACTGTACAAATTTGAATGTGGCTAGTGTGATGCCAGCTATGTTGGTAACACGCGTCGACAGTTCTACCAACGAATCGACGAGCATAAAAGATCTGGCTCAATTTTTAAGCATAGTCAACATCACTCAGGACTAATAGCACTTAATATGTTTCGCATTCTTACGAAATTCTCCAGCAAATTTGATTGTCTTCTGTACAAAATGTTTTTTTATTCGCGAGCATAAACCGTGTCTAAATATTCAAAGTGACTCTGTAAAAGCAAAACTCTTCACTAAAACTCTAGGGACGTTGAACTGTTTTCTTTTGAACATTATAAACATTTCTTGTTTTCTGTTAATCCTGATGATGTTGTCATGAGGACACCGAAACGTTGTCCGATGTTTCTACCCGTGATTTTCATTGTCGAATCGATAACACTTACATATCTGATCATCTATTTATTGTTCAGTTTAAAAAGAAACTGACAAAAAGGAGAGACAAATGACATGATATTTTTGGTGATTATTAAAATTAGAGGCATTTTCAGCGATTTCAGAGACCAAATTTCAAAATTGATAAAAATACTCACAGATCGACGGATTTGATAAAGAATTTGGTATGGATAGGCAGATTTGCGTACCGCTATTCACACCCCATGAATATTTGCCTGACAAATATACTGAATACATGCAGATTATTAAAAGAAAATCTTAAAAACTAAGGAATACTTAAAAAATTATTAGTAGGTAATGGAAATGTTCACCTCTGAAAAGCAGAGAAATACGGAATTTTTAGAGTAAAAATATTCTACTTCCATCCGGAATAAATGTTGTGCTTGTTAATTAATTTGTACTTGCTTAGCCTGGAACAATACAGTTAAAAGTAAAAAAAAATATTGTGCAAAATTATTGGTCATTGAGCATTCCTTTACGCCTTTTTTTCATTCCATTTTAGCAAGCAAGTGTCAAGAAAGCTCGGGTTTTTGCGTCTCTGGGTCCTGTCCTTCAGGGACCAAACAAATATATGTTGCGTGTCTCGCTGTGCACGAGATATGCTGCCGCCGAAACCGAAAGTCCAAGAGATGAACATACGTTTAAGAAAAGAGTTTAAGCATTTAAATATATGTTGAATTGAATCAGGGATCTCTGTAACTGTCACTTAAGTATTTCGCATAAATTTGACTGTATTGTTCAGTGAATAAAATTGTTGAAACTGTTGCGTTTAGATCTCTCATTCTTGTTATCGTTACCATAATCTAATAATCCCATTAGTGGAAATATACTCCGAGTAACTACTTTCTTTTAATTGTTTCTGACTTGGAACACAAGAAGTCACACAGATAACAAATCAGTTCAGTTAAAATGGCGTGAAACTCGAGTTACAACTTTTACAACGTTTTAAATTTTTTAAAACTAAAATCTTAACTTCTAAACATACTATATTAATTTATGGTCTTTACTGAGTGATTCAAACTCATTCAAAGTTAATTAAGTTGAAATAAAATGTTTTACCATGGTTTTTTCATAGATTACTGCTCGCTCACTTTGCTCCGCAGCAACTAATGAGTAACTATTTTTTATAACTGATAGAGGGCAAAATTTCTTCGAGCTGATTGATAACATGCAGCGGGGGTATTTTTCTTAAGGTGGTAAGGGACATTAAGGGTCACTTTTTTGAAGCAAGAGTGCCATATTATTCATGTTTTGTGTGATCAATAAACATCTTAAAAGAAATTTATTGGCACATTTATTGACATGATCCGTTGTCATGGTAACCATAATAATACATTTTGAGCCTGAAAAAGTATCCCTGCGGGAAACCTATTTTCTCAAAATTTACTCAATAGGTCTGAACCACACAGTTAGTAGCTATTAGTATAAAATTAGCAGGTGAATAGCACTTTTCGCGCGCTCTGATTGGTTCATCAAACACCGAATATCCTGCGTTAGCATATACCCAGCCAGCGAATAGTGTTTTTCGCGCGCTCTGATTGGTTCCTTAAACAGTGAATATCCAGGATATTCACCGATTAGCGATCGAGAAAAACAACGTGGCGTCGCGATTTACGAAACATGTCAGCGAAGCTAAAATTTTAGAAATAAATGCTGCAGCTGTTCCCAATAACACAAAAAAAAACACATACAGAGTTTGGTAACAATGTATTTCGAGGAAAATTCTAATAATTGTTTGACTTTTGAACAACATTTTCCAAAGTAAACAAGTTCAAAGTGTCACAACTGAGTTGCCGGCGCGGCGACACGAATATCCTTGTCTATTCACCTCCACTTCGGTGAATAATTACTCGTTAGCATATATTCAATCAGCGAATAGTGTTTTTCGCGCGCTCTGATTGGTTCCTTTTCGATCGCCAACCAGTGAATATCCAATATCCAGGATATTCACTGTTTGGCGATCGAAAAAGACAACGTGGCGCCGCGATTTCCGAAACATGTCAGCGAAGGCGAAATTTTAGAAATAAATGATGCAGCTGTTCCCGATAACACAAAAAATCCACAGAGAGAGTTTGGTAGCAATGTATTACGAGGAAAATTTTAATCATTGTTTGACTTATGAACAACAATTTAAAAAAAAAGAAACAAAGTCAAAGTGTCACAACTGAGTTGACGGCGCGGCGACACAAAGCTGTTTACAATTTTCATGTATATCTAAATACAACAAATACGCATACCGACTACAAGATACATAGAGATACAAAAACAGTTCGTTTTGTAGAGTGATTTTATCAGCAAGGTGGGTTCTTAACAGAAATAAAAGAAATGTCCAAGAGCGAACACAATAAAACTTTACAAGAGTTTTATCTCTGCAAGAAAGAAAAAGAAAATTTTGAAAAAGAAATTTTGATACTATGACAAAAAATCACTTACTTATGCTATTTACATACCAAGTAATGTATCAATTTAAAAGATTCTAGTTCATTGCATGGCTGGAATACCTACCACAATTTTGATACTATGACAAAAAATCATTTACTTATGCTATTTACATACCTAGTAATGCATCAATTTTTATGTACAGGATAAGTTGTTATTTCGAAAGCTTAGGGTGAGGTGATTGTTCCAGTGAGACACATGCATGCATAGTTCAAAAGTTCAAAATTTGAATAGTGCCAATAAAAAAAAGTACCTAGGGTCACCATTTTGCTTTATTCTGACATGTATTCACTCTAAACTATTTGTGACACAGAATTTAACAGAGAAGAAAACACCAAATGAACCAAACTTTGGTCAGTAGCAACAATTATGGTACTAAAACGTCCCCAAATTTTGATTGGTACATTAAATTGAAAAAAAAACAAACAAAAATTTACCTCTAAATCCAGCTCTCAGAGAGCGTTTAGCTCCTTTTAAACTTCTTTCAACAAACAAAGTTTTACAAAGCAACTCTTCAACCGTGCAGAGTATATAAATATTTTTGAAATACGCCGTGAATCCAGGCCTTAACAGCTCCACTTCTTCAAACCCATTTTGCTTCAACCGCCGTTCATAACAAATCTGCCGAGTTACATTCTGGGAAATCCACTGACATTTGCACAGCGTTTCGCCCCTTTCAAAGTTTTTATTATTTCTATAAAAGTCTGGTACCATGTTAACATTCTGCATCAAAAAGCCCCTGGTCGCTCTTTGCTTTTGGGTAAACTTTTAAAAATGCAGAGTACAGCTGGGGAGACAAGGCATATTTGCTTAAAAGGCCCCTTGTCCATGAACGGGATCGATTGGAGCGTGCCAACAAATTTGCCATATTTGCAGTGCCAACAATCAGCCCTTAATGAGCTGAGGCACCTATGCAAATGGCCAAAACTGCCATAGAATTATACAAGTTTTGCACGATTTGCCTGCAAAACTGCCATTCAGGAGTTAAACCAGATTATGGCAGGCATGGTCACGTGATGGGCTGTTACATGTCATCATACATCCATGCCATACCCAGTCTCCCATCTTTTATTTCTGGACTTTTTAATACCCCTGTCCGACCACATCCCACCTCCTATTTTAAGTACTTTCTAGGGCCCCATAGTCCATCTTAAGGCGGAAGTACATCCACACTTGTACTGCTCTCGAACATGCTCTCGTACTGACCCAACAGGTGAAACTTCCGGGTACCGTATCGACAATCAGACCATGTCTAGCAGGGGTACCACAAGGCTGTGTTATTTCCCCCCTTCTCTTTAATATTCACATTGGCGACATTGAAGACGCAATAACAAGTGAACTGCGTGATCAAGTGCGTGTATGCAAATATGTTGACAACTGCACAGTGTTTATGAAAATCCAAAGGGGTAGCGAAAGCAAAATGCAAGCTGTGCTCGACAGCCTCCATCGATAGGCCGACATCAACAACATGTCACCCAACACCACAAAAACTAAAGATATGTGGATTTGTTTTCTATCGTGCGGCGTTTTAGAACCAGAAAGACTGAAACTATCGAACATTGAAATTGAGAGGGTCCCAACCTTTAAATTACTTGGTGTTTGGCAACAGAAAAATCTACATTAGAATCATCGCATCAACGAGACGGTTAAGAAAGCAAACAAGAGGCTACACTATCTAAGAGACTGCCGTAAAGCACAGCTACCACCGGATATGGGCACCGCAGTATACTGCACAAAGATTCGCCCCCTACTCGAATACGCCTCTCAAGTATGGGGAGGGCTCCCAGATTACCTCGCAAATGAGATCCAGCGAGTTCAAAACAGAAGCCTTGACATATTAGGAGAGACACGCTCCCAGTACTTAAACGAAGAAGAGAGAAGCAGCAAAGCCGGAACTGCAGCGGATCTTGGCTAATAAGAAATATCCTAACTATGCTTTTATTAAAAATCAAAGAACATATAGTTACAAGCTCAGATCTTCTGCTAGGTTATTCGTGCCACTTTCTAGAACGACCAGACATTCAAACTCTTTTAATTTAAATACCTAGAGCCAGCCGCTTTTTAACCACTAATTAATTTCTCATCTTCTCTATGCGGTAACATTGTATTTTATTGCATATATATTAAGTTTTAAGACACATATGCAATATCACTGTATATTTTTTAAAAAGATGATAATCAAAGTATATTGTTATTATTATTATTATTATTATTATTATTATTATTATTGTTGGACTATGAGGAATTTTGGCAGTGTTTCACAAATAAACTGCAATGAGTGAGGTTTGAAAAACCTTTTCTTAGTGATAAAAAAACCCTTTTGGTTAATAATCGAGGTTTCGTTTTATTGCTTCGTCTTCCTGGACGACTAGGCACTTAGCGACTAGTAAACTTACTCTTGCTTGAGCTTGTTTGTTTTGTTTTTCTTTTGTTTGACTTTGCTCAACAAGGCATAAGTAATAGAAGATTTCAACAATTTTTTCCTAACATATATACTTTGTGTGCTTTTGCAGAAAAAAAAATATAGGGGTCTCGCGTTGGAGCTTGTCCGTCGTGTAAGTTACTATGAAAAGTCACTTGCCCGACCTTGAAATATACTTGTCCCGGACGACCCGAAGGGAATTAACATTCATTTAACATTAATTTAACTTCCATACTATTTTCGTTTAAGCACACACGTTCTCTCATAAACATTCTTGTGAATTACACTTTTATGCAAGTTGTCTGCGGAAAAGAAAAGATTTTAATAAGACACAGACACAATATTGAAGGTAATTTTGCAGTAATCATGTAAAAGCCTGTCTTATTTTCAGGTAAATATACTAATCACAAATACACAGTTGTGATTCTTCTCGTGGAAAAAGTTGTTTTATTTTATTTTATTTGGCTTTCAGTTTTTTATTTAGGCATGGCTGATTTGAGATGTATTTTGTGCAATGAGTCGGCAGAAGGGGAAGGAAGTAAACGAATTAAGTTAACAGTTAAGGGAAGTCGGGGAGTTAAAAAGTCAGGATCAATGCAAATGAGGGTGGATTATGTGCACGAGAAGCACCTAAAGCAGATTATATACTATATTGACCGCGTGAAAAGAAAGAGTTTGAGTGCGACGCTCGTCATCCCCAGACCATTGGCCCGTGCTATTGAGAGAAGTTTCAGGTTTGATTAAGACTGTTTTTTTACGTGTAACTTTAAATACAACAGAAAGAATGGTGAAGATGCTTTTAGAGTGACCACTTTGGAAATCAAGGACTCGGTTTTAAAGATTTGCGAAGAGTGGGCGACTCCTGGGCCGAGGTTGTCAAGGCCAGGCTCCTACACGTGCACAACCGGCCTGCAGCAGATGCAATGTACCACCAGTCATGCAGCGTCATGCAACTGATGATGAATCAAGCAGATAAGCCCGCACTTGCAGATGCGATATGGTCAACACTAATGGCAGATGCGAAGACTGGGCCTAGGACAGAAATCCATTACGTCCTGGATGGTGGTGCGCTATTCCACGGTGTACTTGGCCTCTCGGTACTACCACACAAAAAGATGTCCTGGATACGTATTCTTCGTACGTAAGCCGTAAGTACGGGAGACCTACCATGGTTTTTGATGGCTATGACAACATCTCTATCAAGTACGCCACCCAGAAATGGCGCGCTGCTGGCAAAGTTGCACCCACGATCAGTTTTACGGAGGATATCCAAGTCACTTAGAAGAGAGTGGATTTTTTTTGCCCAACGCCAGGAACAAGCAGCGTTTTATCAATATGCTCAGTGAAGTTCTGCGTCAGGCTATAGCTACTTGTAAGGTAATACAAACACCAGGGGACGCTGGTGTAGTCATTTTAAAGGCAGCCGCAGACTCAAGCCATTCTAAACTAACAGTACTAGTTGACGATGATACCGTTTTCTTGTGCTGTTGTTCTATCACACTGATGTTCATGGATGCAATGTTTCATATATTCATATATTAATTATGTAAGATATTTATCTGGATATTTATCAACTTTCTTAGTTGTCTGGTCTCTAGCTCTCTCTTTTTCAAATTTTCCGAACTAGATATATTTATATTTGTACATATTTCCTGCCCGCCTCGATTAACTTTGCTACCTGCGGGTGAGGTTTCTGTGAATTGTATTTGTTGTAAATTGAGATAAAAAGTTGAAAGTTGTTTCTTTAGACCGGAACCCAAGACCAACGAAAGATGCAGCCCCACTCCGGAGACAGTGCCCTTTTATTCTAGTGTGGTCTAAATTTTTTGCCTTCAATGCTGCTTCTAAGAGCTGAGAAATTCTGACCGTTTTACTGGTGCGCAAGACTGTGTTAGAAATAGTGGCCCTGGAGAAGCGCCACGAAGTGCGAGGTATGGAAGAACTGTGAATACAGGACAAAGGGTTCCCATTTGTTTATTTTTGATAATAGAATAAGGCCTGTCATAAGAGTGTTGTTTAATTTTTGTAAACACGAGTTTTAAAGCAGTGAACCTGGTTCTCACTTATTATTTTAGTGAGTTGTTGAATTTGGGTAACCTGATTGAAATGGGCCTTGGAAGATACAGTGAATTCAGCCGATCTAAGAAAGCCGTAAAAGACCAGCAGACACATAGCCTTGAACAAGCAGCATTGATATGAGGTGCTGCAAACTAACTCTAGATCTGTAGAGTTCACCAAACGGCAAAGTATCGTTAGTGTGATGGGGAGCCTGGTATCTGGTCGAGAGCCGATTTTGGAATATCCTTAAACATCTGTGGCACAAAGGCAGTTTTGGTTGGGTCAAAGTGTCCAGCTAATCTATGGTAATAGCCTAATGCATAAACATTAACATTAACCTACTGTTGATGGAGCATATCGGTTCTGAAATAAATAGACTAGGTATAGGTATAGGAACTACACTACCTAGGAGGCCATGATAGAAAATTTTTGTAGTGAGCGCACATCCTTCGGTATGTGGGCAAAGAAGATTGTTGTAAGCTCGAAGATAACAGCTGCTGGACTACTGAACCCAGTTCTGTGGCAAAAGATGGGGAGGTATAGGTGTCGGGGCGTGGTCGAGTGAAGTTGGGGCAATGCGTCTCAACCGCTGGATCTGAAAGCGAGAGAGGGCGTCTGCCAATTCATTCTTAACACCAGGCACATGTCTGGCACAAAAAAGAATATTGTGCTTGAGGCATAATTCCACCATTACTCGCACAATGAGCATTAGCTCTTTGTCCCTGGAAGTACATCGATTAATAACATGCACCAGTGCAGCATTGCACTGCAATGATGCATTTATTTTTCATACTGTCTCCCCATAAAAAAAGGCTAAGAACAATAGGGTAATATCCCAAAGTAGCGATGTTTTTACCTTGCCATTTGGGTGGCCATGCACCATGGCACCAGTGGGGGCCGAAGACTGTACCAAAGCCTAAACTACCAGAGGAGTCGGTATACAGATGCATAGAATCGCTAGTTTGCCACCGCTCATCAATAAAAAATGATCTACCATTATAGGTGGAAAAGAATTCCTTCCACAGCTGGAGGTCAGCCTTGACCTTCCGTGTGAGCCTGGTCTTGTAGTGTGGTCTTTTTACGCCCATTGAGAGACGCCTGAGAAATGCCCGGCCCGGAATCACAACAGAACAATCGAAATTCAAGATTCCAATCAAAGTCTGTAACTCCTTTAAATTCACCTTTTTTTCTTCCTAAAAAATCACTAATAAGAGAAGTGCATCTGGATAACTTATCCTGCGGAAGGCGAGCAATAGGCCTGACTGAAACAAGCTCAGTACCCGCAAACGAAAGGACATGTTAGGGGCCCTCTTTCTTTTCTGTTGCTATAGGAACCCCAAGTAAATCACATATACCTAAAAACCTCGACAGGCTAGAGTGTCACTGACTGTGAGAAGGCTCTACTATAAAGAAGTCATCTAGAATTTGAATTATATGGGAGATCCTAATTTATGTTTAGAAATCCATTCTAAACTAGTGCTAAATTCTTTAAAGGTCTTACATGAGCTGGCACAGCCCGTAGGCATACATTTGTCAAAGTATCAATGGCCTTCCCACTTCTTTCCTAAAAGATCATAATCGTCAGGGTGAATAGGTAATGCGAAAAGCACTTTTTATGTCAGTCTTAGCCAAATAGCAGCCCACACCAGCCTTTTTAATTGAAGCGATAGCATCATCAATAGTTACATAATGGACGCTAGTACGTGATGATGCAATGCCATCGTTAACAGATGCCCCCTCTGGGAATAACAAATGGTGAATAAGCCTGTATTCACCTGTAACCTTTTTCGGGACCACACCCAGGGGGAAAACCCGAAATTCGGGAAAAGGTGGTTCTAAAAAAGGTCCTACAATTCTGCCGCACTCAATCTCTTACTTGAGTTTCAATGAAACTACTGTCTTATTAGCCTGTGCAGATAGCAAATTTGGAGATTCAAAGGTGTTTCGTTGACCCTCGAAATTTGTTCGAAATCCATTGGTAAAGCCATTAATAAGTAGTGATGTTCTTTGGAACATCATAGCCGCGTACACAACTTGTTAGTTTGTCTACCTTATTAGTTTGTCTACCTTGACTGGCGTTGGTAATTTAGAGTTGGGAACGGGTGGACTATTGTTTGTTTTGAAAATGAAAACATTTGACCTGGGAATGGCTACCCTTAAAATTAAACTGCTGCAGAGACCTCTTCAGAAATACTTTTGAGACCTGTAACTCCCCGCAGTGCCTGCAACACAGCAGCGGTCACATCTTCCACAATGACATCTCTGTCCTTGGACGAGAGGGAGGAGACTGATGCTCATTGGTCTGTCAGGGCCGGCTGGTCTACTTGGGCCGCTGTTTGGCTCTGAACCGGAGGACGTTTAGTCCGTTTTCTTGACGGAGCCCCAAAAATAGCATCCTAAGTTGGACGAACCTGATTCTTCCTTTTATTACGACCTGGTGGCATTCTGAAATGATGTCTCCACTCATTGGTCCATGTAATACAGCACTGGACCAACTCGTAACATATAAAAAACATATGCTGGCCAACCCAGCTACATTCGTAACCATACAGTGTTGTAATCACATGGGCAAAACTAGGTGTGTTGACCAACCAGTCTGCATACAAAGGAGTGTTTTAGTCACACACTGGAAATTAATAAATTTAATATACTGCCTAACAAGCTGCACACCAAGCAGTGTTGGTATCGCATTCGAATATATGTTGGCAGTTATGCTGATCAACCAAGTTGCATATAAAGTAGTGTTGGAATCGCATTCGAATATATGTTGGCAGTTATGCTGATCAACCAAGCTGCATATAAAGTAGTGTTGGAATCGCATTCGAATATATGTTGGCAGTTATGCTGATCAACCAAGCTGCATATAAAGT
>JAOBRD020664366.1:0-14959 GCA_027575215.2 Hydrozoanthus sils
GGCTAAAACACAAATGTTTCTTTGCCAAATTTTCGGCTTTATTAAAAAGCCTTCATCAGGACAACTGATTGGCCGTTTCATCAGTTGATTCATCAGATTGTCCTGATGAAGGACATGAAATGAAATGTTAAATCCACTCAATGATTCTGAACATTTATGATTAACATCTCAGTTGTCCTAACGTGTACCCTGGTGGGGAGGATTTTTGAACCTATGATAAAATCGGTCGAATGGTGTTTGAAGAAAACATCGGCCACTGCAAGACTGACTATTTAACTTCAGAGCTAATCTATAATACACGAGATGATTTAAAACTCTTTGACCAGCAATATGCAGAATCTTTGTTTTACAGAAATCTGTAGATCGAAAGAGAAAAATTTCATTGTTTGAATTATTTGAAGATTGTATAAATAGGACAATAACAAGGCAGAGTAAACAAATACGACTGCAAAAACTCAAGTTAGAAACAACAAAGAAGGCTTTTTACTACCATGGCGGCATGCTTTATAATCAACACTTGTAGATAAGACATATTTTTCTTGCACCTTGTAAATACTTCCCGATCTTACAGTTTTTTAGTGTTATATATCAGTAACAATTTTTTATTCCTTTATTTTTTAGGATTTTATTACATTGTCATATTAATTTTTCACATTTAGGGCTTCCGTTGATAACAGTGATTTATTACTCGGGGCCGGAAGGCGCCCGAGTTAAGGCTTCGTGTCTGTTTTTTGTTATAATTTTTTTTCAATTTTATTTTTTGTATTCCGAATTTCCTCAACTTTGCTCGGTTACAAAGCCTAAACTTGTCGCGCATGCGTGAGACTGCGGGTCGAAAATTTCGTGGCAGAAACTTAAAAGTTGTGGCGGAATTTGTGGTAAAACTGTGCTTTCAGGATTATTGTTTACGATTGCCCACGCTGCATACAGAACGCACACACGTCGTTACTGCTACAGTGACGATTGACGAGCAGGGACTACACCAAAATTATTGTCAGAATCGGGGACTTTTTTTCGAATGGTCCTGTGATTGTTATAACGAAGATGCTGAAGACGAAATCTCAGACTCTTGTTCCAGTTGTACACGTTAAACTCCCATTTGATCCCTTTAGCACACAAGAATGCATCCAGCTCAATACTCTTGAAATTCATCCCGTCCTTTTCTTGGGTGGTGGTAGGTAGAGCCTTGTCCTTCAGTGGCAAATTTGTAAATACAACATGAAGGTTCAAGTGAGGTCTTACCACTGGAACGAGGTATATATTAACTTTCGCTGATCTACAGCATTAACAAAGAACCCCATAAACCCACACGAAGGAAATGAATCTTTCCAGGCTGCGGGCGTTGACAACAAGACAGTTTAAGAGATTATTTTGCAGGTTACTGGGTTGTTTCCGACTTTGATTAGGTCTAGTAATCCCATCAGGGCCAGGGTTTACACAAATGTCTCTAGAAAGCAAATATAGCTTGGGCTACCTGCACGTCAATCAAAAAATTTGCAGCCACAATTGAAAAATCGGTTTCGCCAAAACTTTGTGGTTTGGCAGGGTATTATATCCAAAGAATCGCCACATACTTCGTTTCTTCAAATATCTTCTTATTTTCGAGAAAATCGTTAAAAACGACAACCGTCCGAAAACCGCCATATTGCCGCTAAATTTTAGCCTAAGTTTAACGGGCACGTACCGTAAAATTATGAATGTATTTGCTCCAATTCTTAAAACCTAACAAGGAACCCTTTCTTTGTTGTTGATCGGTGCACACTTGGGCTGGATTTATTATTTTTTGCTATTCGAAAACCTGTTTACACTTTGGCCAATTTTCTTATGGCAACTTTTGCAATGACTATGCTACAAGGGTATTATGTAGGCATTATGTCAGAGCATAACCTTAACACAGCTATGTACCCTTGTGGCTTGTCTAAGAGACGTTTTTCTTCAGTTTTAGATTTGGGTTACAAGTTTGCTTTGTTTTTGCATTCAGCCTATCTCAGTTATTACTCATTATGTTGTAGGATGGAAGATTTAAAGAGAAGCCATTTACGTGGTCCACTTCTTCTCTCATTGGAGAGGGCTGTAAAGGCACAAAAGTTTACCGTGGCCGACTGACATCAAATGGAAAGGAAGTGGCAGTTAAAAGAATGTTCATGGGAGTGTTTGATAAAGAAGAAGCTGAGAAATTAAGAAGATGTAAACATCAAAACATCATTCGCTGCTTTGCTACCTATGAAGAGGAAGATTTCTTTTACATTGCTCTTGAACTGTGTGGGAAAACTCTCAAAGAATGCATTGATCACAACGTGTTCGGAGATGTTTCACGAGCAACTTGTCTCTTTCATGTGACGAGTGGTGTTGAATACCTTCATGAGAAGAAAATCTGCCATCGAGACATTAAACCTGATAATATTTTACTAACAGCCAAAAATGATGAATTCAGTTACCGACGATTTGTTCTTGCTGATTTCAACTGTGCTCGAGATGTTCCCAGCGGAGAAACGTTTTCCACTCAGCATAGCACAGTGGGGACCCCTGGTTGGATGGCGCCTGAAATGTGTCACCCTGGAGATCGAAGGACATTAAAAGTTGACATTTTCTCATTGGGTTGTGTCTTTTATTACATCCTTACAAACAAGAAACATCCTTATGGAGATTTAAACAAGGTTGGAGAGTGTCAAAGTCATATTAATGAAAAACGTCAGCCTCTAGTTGCAAATCGTTACTTGATGCCAGAGTTTACCCTTATACATAAACTTATTCAGAAAATGGTTCATCCTGATGCTAACGAGAGACCAAAGGCATGTGAAGTTTGCGAAACTCTACGGAGATCAAAACTCAAGGTGAGTTTTTTAATCAAATTGCATTTGTAAATATTTGCAAAATAATACTACGAATACAATTAGAATTAAACACGACAAACTGCACTTTGATGGGCATTTTGAATAAGATGTAGGAGGTTTTTAGTTAAGAAATGATATACGTAAAACATAGATGTAAGCTTGTGATGAGAATAATCAGCAGTATTGAATTATACATTTGTCCTAATGACAAAGACAGACAGTTATAAGTCACAAAGCTGTAGACTTTATGGGTCATACAGAAAGAACTAAAGCCTTGTGTTGAGCCTCTTCAGCTGTCCATGGCTGCTAGTGATCTTGAAAGCTCAAACTAATTTTCGGGTGCAGTTCAGGAAATATAAGTTTGTTCTCCTCCTTGAGTCCTGTGGCTACTATTTATTGTTATGTGACGCTATGTTGTGAAACTTAAGGTGGCATTTTGGTGTTAGATACTAGAATTTTTTTATCAATATGTAGTCTTAATATCATTTCACGTCATCGTAACCTTGACGATACTATTGTATTATTGCTACCTAAAAGGTTGGTATTGTACTATTGTTATATAAAAACATTTTAAAGGCGGAGTAAATAGTGCGGAACTGAACTTGGACTCGGTGCAGTTGGCCATGATACTTGTTACAGCGCGTGCTATTGAATACAAGTGTAGATTATGTTGTACGGTTATATGTATTAAATGTCCAAGGTGGAAAGAACAATACTTGTAAAAGTTGTCCAGAACGAACAGTATTTCGACATTCAAGCTGAAACAAATTTTTTAAAAACATTTTTCAGTAGTTCAGGTTGGGACTAACTGTAACTCAGTGTCATATCACTGGCTGTCTCTATAAAATTATCATCACTGAGCACGCATGTGCAATTAATTACTGTCGATTTTAACATCCCCATTAAGATCCCACACAATTAACGCTTACAATCTTGCTTACCTCGTTCTGTGGGAATTCGTGCCTGCTTGTTAGCTAGGCCGTTGTTGGAAAAGTTACGCGTATTATGAAATATATACGAACTAGTAAACAAAATGTAAATAGAAATTATGCTGTATTGAGGCTAGACTATGTAACAAAAGAACTATCTTTGCAAACAGACCGGAAATTGAAAGACACGCGCATGCTTTGTAACTAAGTTTTATCCCTATAAAAGTGACAACAGGCGCATGACAATTATCTCTAAAAGTATCATATCACATTGGGTGACAAAAATAGCTATTACCAGTGTCGCTAAACGTATAAACGTAACGGGAAGATGTAAACTCTATTTCTAGTGTTGTAGGCGTAAAGGCGGGGTTGGGTGTTTGTAGGCTTGGCTTTGCGTATACGAAAAACCTACACAATGTACGTAGTTAGCTGAAATAAGAAACTATTGTAATCTCGTATTGTAATCCGCATATTTGTAAGTAAACGCCTTGAATTAGAAAGCATAAATACCCATAGAATTGTAACTTAGAGAGAGATTGACCAGATTGTCAAGAAAGATTGTATTCGCAATAAATAACCGTGAAAGATACAGCCCTTGTGTCTGATCTTTGTGGACCAGACGTATCAGAGATTTCGAGAGCGTGAAACGAAGTTCTGACAGCCGTGCCTGATAATCCTTACTCAAGGCAATGTAGTCTTATCGAATTTTGTGTTAAAAGGAGCGTCTATGCTTCTTTTTATCAAATAGCCACTGTTAAGGGCAGGGACATTCTAAACAATCACAATACCTATTTATCTCTTTGCATGGTGGAATTAATAATAGTTGAGTTATCATTTCTTCATCCTGATGACTTGTAGACTGACCCTCAACAACACATGATACAAGTTCCGCCAGGCATGCAGCACCAACTACAGTCTTTTCCAAGACCAAGAATGCAAGGTGGCCCTCAGCAATTTTACCCAACTGCTGGTCGACCAATGGGAATAAGGCAAAGCCATCCTCCACCGCAGCAGAACCCTATGTATCCATCTCCACCTACAGGATCCATGATGCACTTTGTATCGCAAGCCCCTCCACAATTCATGCAACAACAGCAGCAGTTTGTCCCAACACAGGTGAGTAAAAAAACTTTTTGTTTTAAAATGCGAATGCCTCTCTAACTTACAATAAAGTTAAACTGGCAGAGAAACAGGTCCAGTTCTTTCGCTTCTTCTCTTGACATATAGCAATTTAAACAATTGCAGACGTAAACTGTATACGTAACTGAACTTAAAAACATAAAAACAGTTACTGTTCATCAGCCGGATTACCAAACTGTGTGCAATTCCACAATTGGTTTCGGCTCCATAAAATCGTGTACCAATAGTAGAACAATTTAGGAGGAGCCATCAACTAAATGGGCACAGTTACTGAACAACCGTAAGTAGAAGAAAAGAAAAGAACTGAAACCGAACTGTGAATTTGCAACACACGCCACATTTCTAACAAAAAAATGTTGGAGCTTTCTTATGTTGAGGGCTTTCAGCAGTCTCAGGTTGACGAAGTCGTTCCCTAGGTCTCAAATTGAGACGTCGATTGATGTCATTCTTCTTCTTGTGTGAGATCAATCGAAGCTCGGTTTCGTAAGGTTGCTTGGCAAGCCTGGCAAATAAGTTGCAATTTGGCAAAGCATTTATTTAAAGCATTCGAGCCCTTTCCTATCTGTGCAGCAGTGGGCTAGCCTTCGTCTGTGAAGCCGTGAAAGGATTGTTTCAGGCCTTTTTGTGCCATGTATATCAACCAGGAGCTCATAACTACCCGCGCCCAAAACTCCATTGGGTAAATGTCAAGGTGTTTTGACAGACCAGTCTATTTTTAATTTTATTTTCCCGCGAATTCCAAGCAAGTCTGACTGGCTGTTAAACCGCGCGCGTGTGACGTCATTTCCTTGAGAAAAACCTAAACAAACCTTGAACAAGATTAAAATGGCTGCTTTCCGTTGAAGAAGCGACTGTGTTGTTTTCTTCCACAAGTTGGTACTTAAGTTTAAAGAAACGGCAAGAGCTTTGTTGGTAGTACGTCGTGTTCTTTTAACGAGAAACGGCACAAGTCTGCATTATAAAATTCAACGTTTTAAAGTTACTTGCTCTCAGTTGCTAGTAGACAGCTAGTAGACTTTCTAGCTGAACGCGCTCGAGTTGCGAACTATGTTGTAGTGTCTGTACAATGTTGTACTTTACTTGCCTAAGTATGCTCCGAAAAAAGTAACTTTTAGGAGCTGTTTACTACAAGCTCAGAAGAGAAGAAAGGTAAAACCTCTAAATAAAGCAGCAGTCGGAACCTGTGAATTGCTTGGGGGCGAAGTTTGCGCTTTTTCTAAAACTCTTTTAATTGCAGACGACAATGTGTTAAATGAATGGAAAAACTTTATCAATTAATACTTCTTCATTGATTAAAAATGCTAGTAATACACAGATCTAGAATTGACTGGAACTCATCTTATAACTGTTTTGAAAAACAAAAACGATGTTCATAGCATGAAACTATTTATATGTAAAAAATTTTCGCTTTCGTCACGAGTACCATCTCGCGGCCATTGTCATTTACAATAGTACAATCAATAGTTTTCTCTCACAAAACATCGCTTATGGATCATGAAGCCATAAATGTTTCAAAGACAAAAGCAAATGAACTCCAAACAATAAATGTTGAGTCTTGAACACAGTAAGCGATTATGTGCTATCTTCTTTTGACCATTATCCGCCGATGGCCACTCGCGACCGGTACAATTGCATTTGTTGTAGACAGTGTTCATCGACCTGTTAATGGCACAAAAATAAAAATTACAAATTACAAAGCAATAAAACAAATGTACTATTCAACTGTTATAATTTTAATGAGTATTTTCCCTTGACTTATATTACCGCTCATTGAAATGAGGTACGCGAGTATTCTTTCTAGTATAATACAACTTTGCCTTCTGTTCACACAAATCACAACATAATTTAGAGAAATATCCTTAGATTCATTCTGTTACTCGTGATTACCAACTGGGTCTATCAAGGCAAGCTACTTTTTGAGTTTACATGGGCCAGTTCTCAAAGGAATCTGTTTTGGTTAACTATTACTGATTCGGTGCACGGGAAGCATCTGCCATGCATTGGCTTACTTCGCACTCTTCCTTGACTCTAAGTGTGCAGAAATAGACTTTATTTTCGAAGCTCCATTAATTGTGTTTATTCACACCAAACTATTTTTTTTTGGTCAATCTATATTTTCCTATGTATAAGGTACAAAGTTCCTATTGTTGGAATTTTGAGTAATATATCTAGAAAACTACAAGATTCTGCCTAAAATTTTAAAGATAGGCTCAAAGAGTTTTTGATCCATTCATTACTTAGTATCCATAGGCTATACCAAATTTTGTGCGTTAATTTGTTCATTTTGGACACCCCTCGTATTTGGAGGAAAATTACCCTAATGATTTTATTCAAGGCGTATTTAAGTTTTATTTTGTTGCTCCATAGAGTGAATTTAGTCCAGCTCAAGTTGTTGGTGGACAGATCCAGTACCGACCAGTTGTACCACAGCAAGTCACAGGGCAGTTTCCATCTGTGCATTCACCTGCGTTTTCACAGCAGCAATCTCCTTATGGAATGCAGCAAACAATTTACACTCAACCCCAGCAAGCACCATTTTATTTTATTAAGGCAGGTCCAGGTCCAGGTCCAATGCCACAGCAACAACCTCGGCCGCCTGAGCCAAAACGAGAACGCAAAATTATTCAAATTAAGGATCTAAATCAAGACACTAGATACAAGCAAGAAATTTTGCAAACTGAGACACAGTCAGGAAGTGGTAATCCAAACTCAACACCAGATGTTTCTGGTAGGTCCTGCAGCTCCAACACTCCACCAGTTAATTCACACAATGAGGCTGGGGCACAGTTTGCTGCAAGGCTAGATAATGGCAAGCCTGCATCAAATAAGTCAAGCCCGCACACTAGCAAACCAGCATCTCCTGCTGTAATAGCTGATCAGATACCACAAAGTAGTGAAACAAAACTTGTAGAAACAAGCCAAGGGTTTGTCGAAGTGAAAGTAAAACCGACAATCCCCCAGCCTGAAATCAAAATTGAGAAAAAGATAATGCAGCAGCAGCAATCGGCAGGAGACAAAGAGCCGGAACAAAAAGGTAAAAGCTTGTCCATTTTTGTGTTTAATGCGTTTGCACATAAAACACTATGCCATAAAAACAAGAAAGTGTAACAATAGAAAGTCTTCACGTCCCTTGGGATTTCCCGAAGCGACGAATTCTTCTCGAATATTATTTCGTGCTGTTGTTGACTCTTCCGTGACGACGAATGAGACGCCAAACAACCTAACTCGTAAAATTGTTGATCAGCCAAAGCGTTTTAACGGCTTATTGTTTTGAAATTTTGAAACTAATAGCTGAAATTAGATAAAGCCAGTAAAATTTTTGACGCGCGATGCTCTCAGTCTCGTCCACAGCTACTCCAGTGTAACGACCGCACAGAATCTTATAAAATGTTGTAAGTTTCAGAGCACGTTCTTTTAAATTTATTGGCACGGGTATTTTATATTTTGTCGTGATTTGAGCCTCTTTTAGATAAGATTTAAGAATAGGATAATATATATAGTCGATTTGCTCTCATGTTTAGCTCAGGTTATATAACTACCACTGAACAAGCCGGTCGATAACTAAATCTTCACTAAATATAATAAAAGAAATGACCATTAAATTGTGTTTTTTAAATTTTATTGAGATGTTTATTTGTTTATTTTTGGTTATCCTGCTGGTTTTTTGTGCTCTTTGAGGTCTCTCACAAGAGGAACTTTAGGGGTCGGCTTACACACCGGAATTTAAATAAGTGGGACGTTATAAGGGTCAACTTATACACCAGTTCGACTCATACACCAGAAAATACGGTATGCAGCATAGTTTCTTTTTTAGAAATATTCATGACTCGTCAATAGGAAGTATGGCCTTGCTCGTGCTCGCTTCTTGAACTTGCATTTTCGAGTTTTAGCAAAAACAAACCAGCTGTCTACTTTGTAGGTATTTTGCATTCATCTAATTTTTCCTCACTGAAGGATTCTATCGTTTTCTAGAATCAACTTTATAGGAGCAATTTTTCTTTTAGATATTTAGCCTGTGAACAGGCTCTTCGACGAAATGATTGGAAAAGGGGACTGGGGAGAGGGGAAAGGAAGAAGAGCCTGTAGACATTCTTTTCAAAACACTGTCCGCGAAACTAACGTATACTAGATTCTGGTATACGTCGCTGATTGGTCCGTTCACCCGATCAGTGACGTCTGACGTGCAGGCGATCAAGAAGATCACGCCCACCGCTTCTTGTCTTCTTGATATGGCTATGGAGGATTTAGATCCAATATTCAATAGATGTTTGGGTCTTTTTCCAAAGAAGAAAGTGAAAGATAAGCAGAAGGAATACACATGACGAATTGTATTAAAGAAACGTGATGTGTTTACAATTCTTACCACTGGTTTTGCAAGAGCATCATTTATCAACTTCGGCAAGGTTTGCGGTTTTAAAAGGTCAACTGTTGTCGTTGTTTCTCCGCTTGTTGCCTTAATGAAGGACCAGACCAAACATTTGAAATCATTTGGCAGAAGTGCATTGGCAATTGGTTTAAATGATGACGATTTTAGAAATTTTAAAAGGCCACAGTAAAGGCTAGTAAAGTAAAATTCAAAATGACATTAACTTGTAGTGAACAATGCTGCTCTTGATTTGTTTATCACTTATGTCCTCAAACAATTATAATTCAGCAGCTTCTTCCTGCTGGCATAGATTATGAGATTGTGCATGCTCATTTTGTCAGGTAGCCGAACTAGAAACCTTTAGCAGTAGAAAACCGATGTATATGTTGTGTTGTCATATAGTTCTTCTGAATATAAATACCCGAAGTCTGTTTTCAAACTGACATCGTACAGCTACTGCCTCCACTGCCATTTTACAGTTTCGTTCAGAAATTGTGCAATTAGTTTCTTTTCTGCTTTCTCTCTTCTATAAGATAGGGCATGTTGATCGAACTTTTTGGCTAATTAAATTTGTACTAACATTATTATTCTTACACAAGATTTCTGTGAAACCGAAAACAAAATCTTTGTAGGCGATTTCGACCATCTCTTCACGGAGACACAAATCTGTTCTTTATCACTGACAAGTTGATCATTGCACGAATTAAAAAGTTTTTTCAACGATAGCTTGAATCTGGGTGCTTGACGGGCGCAAGTTAAGCAAGTAATACTTGGATATTGCGGCCCTTTAAAAGCGTATGGCCGAGAGATTAAAAAATATTGCTGTCCTTTTGGGAAAAAGGTAATTTCTGTGTGTCTGTGAATTTCTAAAATCGACACACGAGGAACTTAACCCGTTAAAAGTTTTTTACAGAAACGATAGATACATTTAGAATTTCGTAGACTGAATTTATTAACTCTGCCGGGATCCTGTGATTGTCGACTACTCCATGCTATTCAATCCTGATTGACAGTTTCTAATTTTAGTTGTTAATTTTTGAAAGGGGCGGCCCAGTGTTTTGAAAAGAATGTCTACAGGCTCTTCTTCCTTTCCCCTCTCCCCAGTCCCCTTTCCCACTCATTTCGTCGAAGAGCCTGTTCACAGGCTGTTAGATATTCTGCTAATGAAGTTAACTTGGCATTATGGTAGGAGGTGCATGACATGGTCTATTAAAACTATATGGAACGATTCACTACGGAATTCACAGTGGCCTACCTCCTGTAGAGAGGCCGACATACAGCCAGTACCGAAAGTGGAAATGTCCATCGAGTGCCCTAACTTCAGAGGAATTAATATAACTCCAGCCGTTGCAAGAATCGTCAAGAGAACGGCTTATCAGAAATTCGCAAAACAACACATTGAATCTCACCTTTCCAACACACAGTTTGCATATCGCACCGGAGGGGGTTGTACCGACACCTTGTTGACAATGCAACACTTCATCCTTTGTGCCCTTGATAATCCTAACACCAAGGCTGTCAGGCTATTCAGTATGGACTTTTTCCAAAGCTTTTGATAGCGTGAAACACACTATTCTGACAGAAAAACTAAAGAAAGGGCGTGATTTAAACCCTCGGCTAGTAAATTGGTATATCGCCTTCCTCGTCGAAAGGAAACAACGAGTTGTTTATCAAGGCACGGCGTGCAAGTGGAAGTCCATAAACAAAGGCATTGTACAAGGCTCAATCTGTGGCCCACCCACATCTATTTAATGTATTTATGAATGATTTGGTCGACGTTCTGTCGATCACTTTAAAACCTGGTCAGTAAATAATGGTATAAGCTGCAACCTAAGTGCAAATCACTCGCGAAAAAGTATCAACAAACCCAATTCAGTCCAGTCTGTAACATTACTGAATTCCCCAAGTTAAAGATTCTGGGGATTACATTCCAATCAAACAGTAGGTTTTCGTATCACTTAACTGAAAAACTAAAAGAAACTAACAAATGTCTATTTGTAACGAGAGGTCTTCGCAAAGAAGGTTGTTCTCAAGACGAAATCGACTACTTATTCAAAACCCTTGTTCTGCCAAAAATATAATATGGTCTATCTGTTTACGCTGCCAGTGAATCCGATCTGTCCAAGGGTCAGAGATTTCTTTCAAGATACCACAAGAGGAGATACTGTTCTACCTTACTCTCCGTGTACGATCTGGTAGAGATGAGCGACAAAGTGATATTTGCAAAAACAAATAGCCAATTCGGCCACCCAATGAAATTATTGCTGCCGAGAAAACGAGACACAATTTACAACTTGTGAGGCACATAATTGCAGATGCCAGTTGTTCACACAGAAAGGTTTAAAAATTGCTTCGCAAATAGACTAATTTTCAAATATGAGATATAAATGCGAACAATAATTTGATGATTTACAAGTAATCGTATATGTAGTTCATACGACTCCAGTAAAGATGCTTGTTTGTTTTGTTTGTTTGTTTTGTTAATACATCTGTTGTTTCTTTATAACAAAACAATTTGAGGTTCTACCATTGCTGATATGTTCTAGGGGTACATACACGCAGTTATCTTTAGAATGTTCTTGTGTTGTATTAAAAAACCTCATTTGATTCCATGCCAAAGTCCTGGCCCACAGGCGGAATATTGCCAATTCTTCAGGAACAAACAGTTGATGTAAAAGAGTCATGAAGCGCTGCGGTCTTGGAACCCCTCAGAAGAGGAAGAAAGCACAAAAGGTTCCCAAGGTCCTGGAAGAAAAAATCATCAGTTTCCGGGAAGTATTTGATAAATATGCCAGAAGACGGGATGACTTCGAGCTGGTGCAAATCGGAAACATGGACGAAACCCCAATGTGGTTTGATATGCGTGCTGGAAGAACCGTCGAGTTCCGTGGTATTCAAACAATGCTTCTTAAACCAACTGGGAATGAGAAAACAAGGTTTACTAATTTTCTTTCCTGCCTTGCAGATGGATCCGAACTAAAGCCAATGGCTATATTCCGTTGAAAGACCATGCCCGAAGACAAATTCTTTCCTGGTATTTTAGTTCATGTGCATTAAGGGGTTGGATGGATGAAGATGGGCCGAAATTGTGGGTTGAGAAGGTGTGGCGTACAAGACACGGTAGTGCAATTCCAAGTGCCTCCTTGTCTGGGATTCTATCGGCACTCACCTGCATGCGTGACTCTGCAGAGCAACTTCCGAAAGAAAACTGTTCAACTCAAGCAGTCATTCCAGGGGGCTTGACGAGCCTGGTGCAGCCACTTGACGTTTGTCTAAACAAGCATTTCAGAGGTCGTATGAAAGAGAAACGGACGCAGTGGATGATCAACGCGGAGAAGACCTTCACCCCTGCTGGAAATACGAGGGCCGCATCACTATTAGATGCATGTCTGCGAATGGGCGAAGTTCACATGGCAAAAGATTCTTATAGAAATAGTTTTCCGGTCTTTCACGAAGTGCGGGATCTCCAATGCAATGGATGGAACTGAGGCAAATATGCTGTTTGAGGATGGTAAGATATTCGGTGCAGATGACAGGACGAAGCCGGTGCTAATGAACCAGACATCTACGATAACAGTTAAAACTGTTGAGCAGCATCTAGAACTCTTTGGCAAGAGTGACGCGTACGATGAAAAGGAGTTCTAACTTAGAAAGCTTAAAAATGGCTCCCTCAGGAGTCACTAAATACAATAAAAGAAATGACCATTAACTTGTGTTTTTGTGATTTTTGAGGTTTCTACCAAGAGGAACTTTAGGGGTCGACTTACACACCGGAATTTAAATAAGTGGGACATACTAGGGGTCAACTTATACACCAATTCGACATAGACACCAGAAAATATGGTATGCAGCATAGTTTCTTTTATAGAAATATTCATGACTTATCAATAGGATTTATGGCATTGATCGTGTTCGCTTCTTGAACTTTAATTGTCGAGTTTTAGCAAAAACTAACCAGCTGTCTTGTTTGTGGGTATTTTTTATTCATCCAGTTTTTCTTCTCTGAAGGATTATATCGTTTTCTAGAATCAACTTGATAGGAGCACGTTTTCTTTTAGATATTTTGCTAATGAAATTAAATTGGCCTTATGATGGATATGTATAACATGCTCTAATAAATCTGTTGTTTCTTTATAACAAAACAGTTTGAGGAATCTCGTCTTTCACTGACAGTAGTACTGTAGACTCTGGTTAGCTTGGAGAACTTATGAGTTACTTAAGTTTTTTTTATTCATTTAAAGTGCAATCATTTTTTGTATGAAAAGTCACACAAAGGTTTAGTTATTGACCTGCTTGTTCAGTGGTAGTTATTGAGTCTGGGTCATGTGCCTTTATTAATTTCCTCAGTGACACTCAAGCGTTTCCAAACTATAAATGTTCATTGTAGACCTGTGTGATTACGGTTTGAGGATGAGTCAATTGAAATATTTTCAAGGCTGTATACGTCTACTGCTACTATGTTAAATCTCAACATTGAAAATTCGGTTGCAGTTACTTTAGCTAAGGCATATTCAAGTGATTATAATGTGGTAACCGAAACAGCTGACCTTTATGGTTGTTGATTGTTAGTTTTAGAAATTAGAATTTGTAGAATTACAGTGTTCTTTCACTACTTTACTTTCGTGGCAGACTCTCCATATATTTCTAGGGGTCCCTAGAACACATAAAAAAAAAAAAGTTATACGAAGTCATAAATGGGGGTCAATCGGACCCCCTCCCCCCCCCTTCCCTCTATCTTTAAAGGTATGCAACAAATTGACATGAAACTTGGTATGTGTAATTAGTGTCAGGTATTCTTCCTATTAAATATAGTCACATGACACTTTGATGGTTTCCATGGCAACCTTAGCGTAGAAACAACACTACTAAGTGTAAAATCAGTGTTCTTCAATGATATTAAACCGATTGACATAAAATCGTGAAAAAACATTGCACTTAAAATTAGGTGTCCAATTATCTTTCAACTAATCGAAGCCACATGTTCTCTTATTGGTTGCCATAGCAATGACAACAAAGAAATGTTAAAACTGCAAAACTGTCTACACCAAAATATTGCAAACAGTTAAGAGTAATGACATTTCGCTTGGCAAGGTAGTTGCATGTGATCAACTATCTCATCGTGTAAGCAAAAAATTAATTATCTTGCCATGGCAATCAGCCGAAGTTACGGATTTTGTAAATTTATTTTAAAAGTTCTATTACAACTGATAGTTAATAATAGTTTCAAAGAAACTCGACAACTTAGACAAGAGGTAATTAAGTTCCAGTCATTTTTCAGGTAGATCACCATTTTTAAAGCAAAAGACAACTTTGAAGACTTTCTGTGATGACGTGATTTGATGTCATCAACATAGGTTCAAAATATCTGTTATTAATCAAAGAGCAATTGTGCAGAAACTTTTGGCAATCAGTAAAATAGTTCGTTTGTACACCCCTCATGCCTTCTAGGGTTAAAAGATCCCTTCAGGGGTTTTACGGCCCGCGGATATATCTTGGCCTAAAATCCTTGTCAAGCATCTAGAACACTTCAACAAACAGGTCCGTTGGAACGAAATTGATATTGGAGGGGGGAGGGGGAACTGCAATCGTAGCATATAAGCGCAGTCAGTGTTAAATTCAAAATTATTCTAACATAGAAACTATGAATGACGATAAATTATTGGGGAAGGGGGGCCTAACCCCCCAGATCG
>JAOBRD020664472.1:0-14958 GCA_027575215.2 Hydrozoanthus sils
CACTACACTACCGGGACTCAAACCCACGTCTCCTGGTTACTAGTCAGGCGTGATAACCACTACACCACCGGGACTCACCATAGCAATTTTCGGGGTATAGATATAGAATTATCAAACATGGATGATCCTTTGGGCCAATTTTTTCTTCACTCAATTGTGTTCTCTGCTTAGAACCTTGTTTAAGGGTTCATACAAGTAAAATGAATTTTTTTTTTGCTAGGAAGGGAATTACAACAAATAAGATATAACGAAATATCTTTTTTCACCTTGCAACACAATTGGCGTGAAATACAGACAGACTGATAGATAGATACTGGTTAGTTTAGTTGAGAGATACATAAACAGACTTTGTGATGAAGGGTCTCATTGATATCCAACCCCACCGGAGGTGATGGTAGAAACCGTATTATCAATACATTAAGAGTCTCGTTTTACCATCATCAGAGACTTTGTGATGGGGATTCCCATTGACACCCAACCCAACCGGACGTGATGGTATAGAAACCGTATTATTAGTACATTAAGAGTCTCGTTTTACCATCATCAGAGACTTTGTAATAGGAGGTTCTCACTGACAACCAACCCAACCGGAAGTAATGGTATAGAAACCGTATTATCAGTACATTAAGAGTCTCGTTTTACCATCATTAGAGACTTTGTGATGGGGGTTCTCACCGACAACCAACCCGACCGTAAGTAATGGTATAGAAACAGTATTATCAGTAAATTAAAAGTCTCGTTTTACCATCATCAGAGACTTTGTGATGGGGATTCTCATTGACATCCAACCCCACCGGAAGAAATCGTCAAACTGCCTGTTAAGGTTGGAGTAACTTGAGTGTGTCCAGTGTGGATCGAACCACCAGCCACTTGTATGCGAACGCATACACTCCTTTCGGTCTCTTGTACAGAACTGTTCCCCGCTCAGATGGGAGAAAGGGTCGCCCGCTGTTCCTGAATATGAGCCAACGGTCAAATTATAACCGCTGTCCTCATCATCTACTTCAAAAATGCCGTATTCGGCATAAAATGAACGCCCGTTCCAGTCCTCTAACACGATATGTAGCACGGTGTTACCACTTGATGTCAGACGGTGAATGTTCTCATTTCCTAACCAGAAGTTCCGAGATATAGAACCAAAGCCCCTTTTATAGCTGACCCAGTCCGTGTCAAAGTTAGTAGAGTTGTCAACTCTCCGTTGAATGACTGTCCATCCAATTCCCCCGGGGCTCACTTTACAAGACACTCTCATGGGATGTTTGTTATCGGGCTTGATGAAATAGACCCCACTCGAGTGATATCTTCCTGATGCCGCTAAGGCCGTGCAATCTAACACGGTTTTGATATTGTTAGTTTAAGTAATGATAATGACGATAGCAAATACGAATATGATGGTAATAACAACAACAATGACGATAAGGATAACGTCAATAGCAATAACAAGAGCAACACTAACGCAAAAAATGACACGTTAAATATCCTGCTCCGCCCAAAACAAAAACACTCTTTTCCAAGTGTAGCTGTTGTGCAAACTATTTCTTGATTTCTTCAGTTAAAGTGCTACTGGAGCGAATCTTCAAACTAGTTTAAAAAATGAAAAATTAAATTTTTACACTTCTAACCAGTTTTGAAATAAATGTCGCATTAAATTTATGAAAAGAAATGTCTGTTTTTGCGCCAAAGCTACGAAAACTTTTTTAAGCTCATTAAATATGCGTGATGTCACATGATTTGAAAGGAGGGAGATCAATCTCATTCATATGATCATGGCGAAGTTCACTGTATATGCTAGTATAGGGAAGTTTGGAGTCCATTAGGGCAGTTTGGAGCCCATTCAAACCATGTGACGCACGTCATAAATCGCCGTCGTATGTATTCAGTTATATCCGCACTGAATGCACTATTTTGAAAGCTTATTTCACGGACTTAAAATGGTCAGGTTTTTACAAGCACTTTTGTCCATTTGCAATTGAATGGAAGTGTTGAAAAAGCCCTTAGAGCTACAAAAACACCAATGACAAAATGGCTTCAGCAGCACTTTACGATCGTTTTCATATTAACCTTACTTCAATGCTAGCCAAACATTCGACTACGCTTAATTTTATCATTTGACAATTAGATTTTTTAGTGCGAGCTTATAATTCCAGTAAAGACGCCAAAAATGCGCATGAATAAGAAGTTCTATATATCTTGGGTGACAGTTTTACAACTTCTAAAAGAAAAAAATTACTCGTTTAAAGGAATTCTCGTCTGTACGATGTTCTTTGCCTCAACTGTCTCAACTGATGGACTTTCGTCCGTTCTGTGTTCATGTCAACAGTTCAAATTTAATAATTCTACGCATATATCTAACGTTAGTCGATTTAGTTTGATGGTTTTTACAGTTTCAATTTCTCGTGCGTGCCAAACGGCAACGGGGGACGTGTTGCAGTGCCAGACCTTTCTCGTTCACTACTCTTGTATTCATCGAGAGTGGAGACTAGCATTGCAACCGAAACACGTCATAATTTCAAAATGGCGGCATCCGGGAAATTCAAACCGTTGAACTGATCACAGGCGGTCCAGGCTCAAGATGCGAGTTATTATACATATGGCGATGAAAGCAAAAAGTCTCAATAAAAAGGATTTAACTTACTCCATACTTGTGTTGTTTGCTCTTGGTGTAGTTATTTTCCAGTATCGAATTTGGCGGTTTTTTCAAATCCCGGTTTTCCATTCATAAATTTATGAATGGAAGACCGGGATTTAAAAAAACCACCAAATTCGGTATAAAAATGGCAAATAACTACACCAAGAGCAAACAACTCAAGTATGGAGTAAGTTAAATCACTTTTATTGAGAATTTTTGCTTTAAAATGCCTCCACGGATGTCTTGTAGACATAAGAAAATCCAATACAAATCCTTTATGTTCACCGCCATATGTATATAAGAACTCGCGTCTTGATCTTGGGCCGCCTGTGAACTGATCAAAATAAAATGCTCATGCACAAAATCATCAAATTTGAACTGCTGATATTGACAAACTTTGTAGAGCCAAGGATTCCTTTAAAAGCCACTCGTATACCAACCGTGACAACGTTGAATGTTACAAATCCGAGTCTCGTTTGAAGCTCCTTCACAGTCGTTTCTATCATTAGCAAAAGTTGGTTTGGAACAAGTTCTGTCACGCAACTGTAGTCCTTTACCACAGGTCACGCTACAGTTTGTCCATCGTGACCATTGTGACCATTTGCCTGTTTAACACAAATAACGAAAACTAGTTTTTCTTTCAAAATTATTCCTCCAATCTATTCATAAAAAGTAAGCAGGAGGTTGTTTTATTGCTCTTTATATTACATTAAGTTTGTGCATTTTCTTGTTTTAAATTTCTTACTATTTACATATTCATTTTTTAATTATTTCTTGGAGGGGTAGCGAACGGTAAATCCGAGACTCTCCAAGATACCGAGACGGTATTCTAAAATCCGACCCTGAGACTGCTGAGACTTTGGGAAGCAATGAATAACCTGAGACCTAAACGTTTTGATAAGAAGAATCCGAGGTTGAGACACGAAACAAATTTCTAACAAAATATTCTAACAAGATTTTGAGAAAACCCGAGACTGCGAGACGGAGAAAAAAGTATACGAGATCTCGAGACATAACAAAAGGTGACGAGATTTCAAGAACTAACCGTAGTTTTGCCGAGAATTTTGTATTTTAAGGGACCATTCACTACCCAATCTTGGGGAGCAGGTTCCCCTGAATAATCTTAGGGCTAGCGAAAGGGGGAACAGAAGGTATGTTTTACATTACAGGTGGCTTTTTTTTAAAGAAAACTAAAACAAAAAAAAACTAATCAACTTACGAGGACACGGAAAAGTACTAGTTTAAACGCTAAACGAATTAAGAAATCTAAATTTTTGGTTCTGCCTAAACTAGGAGAAGGTGCCGACGAAATAAACAAACCAAAATAAAACTCTACTATGAATTAATTGTATGCTATATTTGAGGCTTTTCTTGAACTGAAGTGAGGAATAAATACAACCTCACATGTTATATAGGGTAGTTTTGTGGTTTTTTAATTATGATACCAGAGACCTTAAGATTTGACAATGAGTACGAGTACGGCCGGTTAAATTTCCCATTCGTTATACTGCGCGTGCCAGAGTTGCGACGAAATCACGCCATCTCGTTGACGTACTCGTTTTCGAGGTCTCTACAGTGTAACTTAGACGATGACCTCGTACCCAGGCTTTGTTTCATTCCCTTTAACGGAGAGTGACATGAAGCTGGGTACGAGATTGTCCATGGATTCACACACACTTCACAATGATTTTCAAGTTAGTTCTTATTCTATCTTGATTACTTCGCCGCATCATCAAATTAATATTTATTCAAGTCAAAACAACCTTTGAAAAAACAAAAGCTGTTAGACAGCATTCGCTGTTTGTAGTGAACCAACGCATGAAGCGCACATGCTCTCCGGAAACAGAGTGAGAAAATACACAATCACAAATCATCTTCAGTTGGGAGTTACTAGAAATCGCTTTTTACAAATTAGCTTTTTAGGTTACATCTCTTTAAAATATGTATAGGAGAGACACCATTTACGCAGAATTCCTTTTTATTTTTGTGAAACCTAGTCTTTTATCATATTTTACATATATATTTTTTCTTCTTTTTGTTCGGCGCGAGTATTGAAATAACTTTTTTTTCTTTTGCCAAATAGACAAAGATTTAATCAAATGTTTTTGGAAATTTTGAGTAATAGGTATAGATATCCAGCTGCTGATACAAACAAGACAAAATAAACATCATTTGCAGCACTCATCGGTATCTCTTCTCATCAAGGGTTTATTAATCGTTTTTTAATAAACCCCTGCTTCTTATGTATAAATCAATTTTAATTAGATTTCTAGCAGTATTAAAACATAACATTGTATCTATAAGTGCTGAGATATAATTATTGAATAGCTTGACATGTTGTCAAAACACTAGCTTCAGTTGCTCAGTTCCGATAGCTATATCAAATGAATATTTATGATACAAGACGGACTATAGTCTGCGCCGCAGAATATCTAAAAAATCGACGGTTGAAAGAGCTCGGCTGTAACGCAGGCTCCAGTCGGACAACAAACTAAATTTTGTTCCGTCCAACTGAGTAGCCAAAAATGAGAAAATGATAGTTTCTCATGATATCCATACATATGATATAAGATTTGAGTTAATATAATCAAAACTGCACGAGCCATGAAAAACGGTTTCTTTTGTATTACAGATGTTTACCGAACACAGCGATCTTCTCACCTGCTTTTGGAAAACACACTGATCCATCCTATAACACGAAACAAAAACACAAACATCAATAATATTATGATAATAAAAAAAACACTTATTCGATAGTCTAGCGATAACGATCAAATAAACTCTTTTTATATAAGAAAAATCTATTTTGAGCTGAGGCTGAGTGTTCTTAAATATTTTGGGGGGAAATTTTAGCCACAATGTTCCTAAAGTGTTCTTGATCGATAGTATTCAAAAATGTTTGGTATACACACTTTTGTCATCTGCGGTGAAAGCAAAAAACTATTGGGGGGGGGCACAGTTGAAATTTTAATAATTTGTTATAAGATCTTAAACTCCTATTCAAAAGTTATTGTGGTCAACTAAAAAAATATTGGAGGGGGACCTGCCCCCCCAAACCAAATTATTGGGGGTCCAGTGCCCCCGCCCCCCCCCCGTTCTGCCGCCCATGTTTGTGTAAGAAAATTAAAACTTTATAAAGGCAATGAGGCTCGCGAAAATGTACTGTTTCATATACAAAAGAGCAACTACTAATTTCTTCTTTTCTCAAAACAAACGTTTCCGAAAGCATAAAGCTATATATACAGAAAAATCAAATGGATGTATCCAAGATTTTGTGCCGTAATGTAGCAAAATAGAGTTCTCAGCTTTTTCTTGAATTTCGGGTCGATATTTTGGCTGATGTTCTTATAAAAAAAAGGTTCTTATAGAAAAAAATGAGTGTAACTACATGAACGCGACGTTTCGACTGCTCCAGATAGTTTCATCAGGCGATGGTACATGTAAACCTAACCTGACCTTAATCATGGTGAGATTCTTCATCGAACAAGTGTCCTTTAATACTTATTCTCTACAATGAACAATCCCTTTCACTTTATCAATATGATTAAAGCAAATCCCTTAACGAGGTAAATGAGTAGTTTAAACATAACAATGTTTGAATTTAATGTAGCTCAGTTCATGTTCAACTCGTTGTTTTTCGCCTGCCTTTGCTGTTTTGGCTATCAAGAATGGAAGGTAACCAATCCAGTCTGAAGGATTCAAGAATTTTTTTATTTTTGTAGCTTCAAAACCGCTTTAAAAAAATAAAAGGAAGCACTCTCCTGACCAAGCAAATTTATCTTGTAACTACACTCTTTTGTTTTTATAAGAACGTCGAATTTTTCTACTGAGGCTGAACTTTCTTAAATATTTTCGTTCCCTGGTTCGGGATATCAGCCTCAAATGTTCTTAAACATGTTCTTAGAATATCTTCACTGATTTTAGACAATATAAATATAATACATTTACCGTATGTGGTACATTTGTGTATACATTGATTTGTGCATGTACTTTGTACTGTATCAAATTTTAAAACACAGTAGCTGGTATTGACAGTGAAAAGCAAAATTTTAATAGTACTGTATGAATTATTTGTAATAGGTTATCACCATAAAAAAACTTATTCATCTTTTCTCAGCCTCAGCATGTTCTTAACATGTTCTTAAATTTTGGGCGAGATTCAGCCCCGTGTTTTTATAAAAAGGTTCAAATAAAAAAAGAGGGTAATTTTAATATATTTAGTTTGAGCCTACTTCGTTACCTTGGCAACAGTTTGGGATGGTCTGATTTGTTGAAAAAGAACACCTTTCACCTGCAGTAACTCATCTCTTTTGTGATCAAAATCCACTCCGCATTTGTTCAGCTCACAGATTCCATTGCTGTACATGTGTGGCTCAAAGTTGTACGACAAACACTGAGCGTTCACATGACATTCGTGGACACAGTTGAAATGATCAACGAAAGAGAGTATTTTGAAAACACAACCGACCATCTTATGATCTGGGAGAGTAAATGGGTAGAATCCAAAACTTTCACTCGTTATTACAATCAGCAAAAGCGACAAGCGAGAAAAATTGACTCTAAAGAGCGTAGGATTTCGTTTGGCAAACGCCATTTTCTGTGGTTCTGTTTCGTGATAAATCTTGCTTAAGCTCAGAAGCCGCCACTTGATAGCTCAAATGTGCTAATGACAATTATTTGTGTTGTCCTAGGATAGTTTTATTGAGCAGGTGCACGAAGAGAAGGCAATATATCCTTACTATCAATCAATTATTCTAAGTTAAGGGTGTCTTGAAGTGAGTATCACAAAATGCTATTATTTTGTACACCAAAAATCAATAAGAGGAAAAGTGTTTGGCTCTTACATAAGCAGGCAGAATTTTAAAAAAAGAAAAAAATTATTGAATTCTCATCTATATAAACATCATTTAAGCCAATTTATCAACATTTGATTACTTTGAAATTAAGCCGAGTTTGACCTCAAACGTATGTGTTACTCCGTTAAACCTCATTAACTGCGAAGCCAAACGTTAACAATATGACTGATGGAGAGTAATCAAATGCTAGAAAATTCGAAATACTCCAACGACAACAAACTTTATAAAGTAATTCAGTAAAATACGCGCTCTGATTGGCCGAGGACCATTTTCTATATCTGGATAGAAATAATGAATGACGTCATCAATTGTTATGATTTTATAATTTAAGCTAGCTTTAGAAGATGTTTTCCGTGTTTCCGTACTCTGTCAGTTGGAAAAACTTGGGATTGTTGGGAGAACACTCGAAAATACTTTGAACCACTTGCTTTCAGCTGGCTTGGATCCAAACCTGTTCTCCCAAAATTCCCCGTGTTTCCAACTGAGTATGGAAACACGGAAAATGTCTTCTAAAGCTTAACTAAAAATTAACGAAGCTAAGTCTGAATTAATGGGATTTTAAAAAATGTCAAGAAAAATCTGGACAAATTTACGGTTTCGCTTAACTATTAAACTTTTTTTTTTTTTTAAATTTCAAATAAAATTCAATATTTTCCTTTGACTATTGTGATGTCAATAAAGCCTTTCTAAACAGCTTTGCTACTCATACCTGTATAAATACACATTCTATTATTTTCTAATTTTTTTATTAAGAACTATAATGGATTTAGCTAAAGTTCTGGCTGTCGAGTTTTGAATTTAAACCTTTCCTTCTTCAAGCCAGGATCCAATTTTGAGTATTCATTAACAGTCAGTACATATACATATTAATAGATAATGATAATAATAACAGGAGTATAATAGATAGAGGATATTGCATGGCCGTGCGGAGATCTATATGAATTTTATCTTCGAGTGTTGAAAAAATATCTCATGAGTTAACGCAGCGAACGAGGGAGGTATTTTCAACACGAGAAGATAAAATTCGTATCTCCAGCAAGCGGCCATGTAATTTTCTTTTTAACATAATTAGTAAGATTCTACATGTTGCTCTCAATCATCAACGAAGTAGATTGACAAGTTGTTTCAACGGTGGTAAAAGTTTCATATCAATCACACGTGATGATATGGAAATCGTGCGTTCTGATTGGCTGTTTTTTACATCACCATGTGTGATTGATATGGGTGGCTGATACGCTCTATATTTCACCGATCTACTATGTAAATGTCGAACTAAGGATGTGATAATAATGATATAATGATTAATAACAAAATAACGACACTAATGGCAACAATTACCAAATGAACTGAAACGTCTCAATAACTACATTTTTACCCAAAAAGCCAAACGTTTCTTATTGACAAAACAATTCCGTAACTAATTTCGTTTTCCTCAAAATTTACTCAGAAATATATCATAACTGTCTAAAACCCTACAACTTAAAATGACTAGTGTCTAACTCAGAAAACTAAAATCACTAGTGTCTAAATAGAAAACTAATTGGTTACTTTAGACACTAGACCGTTTCCTAAAATTCTCATATACTTAGAACTCCATTTATTAGTTAATGTGTAACTATGAATTGCAAGTCTAAATACAGATTATAAAATAACTATGTAAGTAATCGTGAAATGTGAATAAAGTCTTGTCTTGTCCTGTCAATAATGCTGACGATGATGGTCGTAGGAAATTTATACTTCTAAACCAAAACAGTCGGTAAGAACTTTTTATGGTTTATATTTACCTAGAAAATTGCATGCAAGTTATGAATGTTCGTGCATTAAAACTTAAAACTTTACACTTTGCTTGAATCTCAGACCTATGAGACCGTGTTAACGCGCGTTGCACTCGAAGCGTTTTGTTGAAAATTTGTTCCAGCAAATTTTCTTCCAACACAAATCTAACATGCAAAGAATTCAAGAACTAATGGCAGGAACATTCATTGGATGCACTGTTATGCAACACGATATTTGGTTTTGCTAATTAAGTACGAGTTCTTAATAAGTCAACGACAGAAAAACGTCGCATGAAGAAGCAATACCATTTCAAGCCAATCAGTGATAAGAAGTACATTTTCTATATATTGGTCAGCCATAGTTTTGCAACACGCAATTGAGTCGTGTAACAGCCTCGAGCTACCTCACTTGTTCCAAACCCATTTCAGTAGAAGTTTGGAACTGCTCGGAAAACCGTCAGTAACCAAAAAAAGCTAAAAGGGTTAGGCAAGCGATAACATCGATAGTCGAGTGAAGCTTTTGGTTTGTACGGAGAATGGTCCCCAGTACTTATCTCTCACAAATGTAAAGCCAAGCGAATGCAAGATCAAAAAATAAAAGCTCAGTACCAACATAAAATGGAAGTAGCGAGAAATTCGTTATTTAACAGTAGTATTAGAAATGCGAAAAGGAGGGAAAGCGGGTTTCCTGCGTGGAAAGACGTGTCATTCCGAGATTTTTCACAACTATAAACTAAAACAAAATGGTTTTTTTTTTTCAACCTTGAGATAAAACTGTTCACGGTTTTTTTCTTTCGAAATGAATACATTCTGTTTTGGTGTTGCTCCACTGCAGGGGCATATGCAGGGCTGTTGCTCTGATTTCTTTGCTGCAACGCAAATTTAAACGATAAAGTGGACGTGCATGTACACTAGAGACGCAATCGCAGACGAAAGGAAAGGAACTGGAATTTCCTTTTTCTTGCACACACCTTGCGCTTGCGTTCGTGTATATAGTGGAAACAACAAAAACAAAAGCACTTTATTTACCTCATATTTGATAGTTTACAATAAAAACTTTTTATAGTCAACTTAGGGAGTAGGTACTGATTGCCTGGAACAACCATAAAGGCTATATACAAGCCAGGCAACCAGAACTCTATTTTGATTATATGCGTTTTGACCGGCATGTGAGGGTGACATTAAACGGAGAAAGGATGAAATGATAAAAAAGGGAAAAATTAAGTTACAAACAGTAATGAAAACATACAATATAATTAAGAGAGAAGAGATAACTTTAACCAGAACAAGAATTAAAGATATTTTCTAGTTCTTCCATACTTTTTATAATTTTTCCGCTTGTGCGAACTATTCAGTTAATAATTTTGAGACAAGCTTTCCTTTAATCTGGCCTTGAAAGGCATATAAAATGAATACTTTAAACGTTACTTTATAGACATAAAATGACCTTTTTTTTAACGAGACTCTTTTTCCTAAATGTTTGTAAGTTTTTCTCAGTGTTCTCGTTGATGGCAGATTGCCCTAGCACCAAACTACCCTAAGCCTTGTCAGTAATCAAACAAAGGTTCATCTATCGATCTCATTTGTATCTTTTACTGAGGTTTTTTTAAACTATCTCTTTCTACTCCTGTTTCCCCATTACTTTCGCATTTCTCAGGATGACGCATCAGTCCTTAAAACCCAGTGAAAATATGTTTGACGAGTTCCGTAACACCCCATTCATATTCAAAAAGTTCCAATGAAATTTTTTTTCAGTCGGTACCCTTTGATCAAGTTCGTGGTCTATGAAATAAAATTTCTCTAAAACCTGATTACAATAAATTTGTTATTCTCATTTTAATATTTTAAAAGCCTTTCTGCACGGGAGGCTTAGCGGTTTCAATTTTACAATGAACATGATGATTAGTACCTTTAGTAGGCTCTTTTACAAAACCATATGCTATAAAAGCAGTGGCAACATTAACAGTGCAAATATTTTCAGAATCTTTTATGGTGGGAAAACATGACTGAAATTTTTAGTCCAGTACGGTTATTTCATTAGTTAAAAAAATTAAAAGTAGAAGAATTAGGAACGTATCATACTCTTTGCATTCGGTGTACACATGCTATCAACAATCCTCGGGTTTGAATGACACAACTCAGTCTGTAACAAGGGATTATTAATCGTTTTTTGTTGATATTGACAAAAAACGATTAATAAACCCTTTTCCTTTCATTTATAGCCCTTCAAATTATGTTAATCATTAACAAAGAAACTTAATCGGTATTGGCCACAACATGAGTGATCGTCTGATATTCGGTACTTTGTTTATTATTATTTGTATACGCATTCAGTAATTATTCAGACTTACGAAACATTCAAATCATCTAGTAAGCTCTCTTGCTCTGCTGGGAAACATTTGGCAGTTGACGAAGAAGCAGCAAAAGTAAAACTACTTGGGACAAATTCTTTCGAACATAAACTGAATATGTCCAAAGTCGACGACATCGAAGATGCCAAACATTACATGGCGCGTAAAGAGCTTTTCCAGTTGTTTGAAGTAAGTCACTTAGTCAGTTCAAAAGTTTTTGTTCTCTGCATCAATACCATAAACAAGTCAAGGCCGTTCTTGGGACGAAACGATAAGAATAATTGTTTAGAGCATGGAAATTCTCGCTTCATCAAAAGCACGTACTGTAATTTCAGACGACACGAAGCCGTGAAAGTAATATCTAGCTGTTTGCACTCCCAGATTTGTTTGTACCGTACGATAGCGAGTGGACGGTGTTGCAGTCAGACAGATTTATCTGTAGTTTCGAATGCTCATTTTGCTTAATCTGCTTTTCTATATGATTTGTAATCAATCTTTTAATAGTTTATACCGCTGTTTGTTGCAAAGTAGATGTCGTCCGTTCCCGTTGGAATCTTGTCTTCTTTACAAAGTGTCAAACGAGGTCCTCGCTCGACTGATAATGTTCTTCCCTACCGCGACATAGTTTAATTTTAAAAATATCTCTGATACCATACTTTGCCCTCTTCTCTCTCTTTTACGCACTGTTTACCATTTAACATTTTACGCGAAACATTTTCATTCAGAGTGTTTCTGTAGCTACTAACCTCATACAAATTGTCTAAATTACTTACTCAAATCATTAGACATTACTATTTTACTCGAGTTTCTATGGCGACGAGCTCAGGAGCCTTAGATTGTTTTAAAGTCTCCTCGCTGTTGCTTTAAACGTTTCATTGAGTCACTTTAATGGCTAAACTGGTATTATAGTTTGTGTAAAATACGCAAAATATTACTCGACTGAAGTTAATATTCTTGCGAAACGTGTACATACTGCACGCAGTCAGCTAGCTGACAAGTTACAAGAACTAAATGGTCGAGTTCACAAGGAGTATTTGCTAACTTAATGGTCAGATGCAAAATTTGCGCTTCATATTAGCACCATCAACAAACAAACTTTCAAACTTTTAAAGAAATTCAAAAGAAGAAAGGAAAGGCTCTATAGAATTTACATGTCTGTTTAAAATAAAGCCCTATTAAGCTATAGTTTATGCTTCAACTGCATGCACCCGTTCAAAATCCAATTTTAGAAGTTGTTCAATTAAGCTGCACTCTTTTTTTACAAGTATGCCAAGGCTAAAAATAATTAAGAACAATTGAAGAACATTTTAAGATGTGTGAAATTATACCATTTTTAATAATAAATTCTGTAGAAGTAGGGACAATTAACATTTTAAGGGGAGGAGAGAAAGGAGGAAAATAACCCAAAAGAACTAAGCACAGCCAAAAACTTGTGAAAAAGTATCCATGTATAAAAAACAGTGTAGACATATCCTAAAAATCATTTTTTTACAAACTACTTGATGTTTATTTCTATTGAGTGTTAGATAGCCAAACAAATGCTATCCCCAATCTTAGTTCTCTAGATCTATAGCTACACGAAAAAGGGTCACAACATAGTTAACTAGCTAACAAAATTCCCTGCAAACACTGTCAGTGGAGACTTACATTGGTGAAATGGGCCGCTTGTTTCTCACCAGAAAAAGGAACATATCAGAAATGTCAAGCTTACTTATCGCTAACCATGCTGGCACAAATTACCACACAATTGGCTTTGAAAATGCATCTATTGTTGATAAAGGAAGTTTTAGAGAAAGAATTAGAAAGACACTTGAGTTATGGCACACTGCAGTAACAAAATATGCTGACAACAGTTCCAAACCTCTGCAATGCACATGATCAGTACACTATATTTTTAAACAATTGAATATTATTACAGTTTTTTTTGTCGTACTACCATTTATCCCCTTAGGGAGCATTCACAAAAAAATGTTGGGGGGACTGATGAGAAATGTTTTCATCTCTCTTTTCTTTTAAACACCCAACTTATAGAACTACTAATTTTTTACGGACCTCCCTTGGTACCAGTCAAATTTTTGAGGTACCCTCCCCCCCAACTAGCCTACTGTTGCTGCTGTTTTTACATGTGTAAAAAGCAGTCGAGATTATGTGTCTCAAGCACACATACAATTTAAAGCCATTCTAATCAGCAGGCAAGCACATTGGAAAAATGCAAAAGCCACTGGGGCTGGGTTGTTGACCAAGCTGATGATGATGAAGCTGATCTTACAGCTGTTACTTCAGATGATTCTGAAGAGACTGGTGCAATGGAATCAGTGCTGTTGCAAGGGAAGGGGCCTAGGGGCCTGTGCCCTCCCACCCCCCAGTTTTTTCTCCAATTTTTAAGGCTACTACTGCTTCATAGAAAGCAGTAGCTACTGACCATGCCAGCATAAACAACTGCTCAACAGTCCATCTCTTGTTCGTTAGTTATCCGCATTATAATTTTGGATAATTTGGAAACCAGTCAGATAATTTATACTTACACTTTGTTACTGATTCTAAAGAGAACAAATAACATAATCTATGAAAACAATGTGTCGTGTTCAGCAAATTACCCTAAATTTGATAAAAACGATTTTTTTTAACTAGTTTTGGATACTCTGATTTTGTTTCCAATGGCATTTAAAATGCAGGAAATACATTCTCAGACAAGCTGACTTTCAAAATTTCCAAGGGGCATGCCCCTGGACCCCCTTAGAAGGCTTGTGCCTTTGGCACTTGGTTACATCCTCCCATCTTTCCAGTGTTGCTGCGGTCCTGTCAGGATGGTTTTGAAAACGATGAAATGGACCTTTCTAAAGACTCAGATATTGAAGATGCTAATTAGTAACTAACTAACTTGTTATAAATTGATGTTGGCTCAGTTTCACAGCTAAGACTGTAGTTGTACAACATGTTCCATTTCTGTTTGGAGATATTTTATATTAAGACAAATTAACTCAGTAACAGCATCATAATTATTTTAAAGTACCCCCCTGGACATGAGCTTAATTTTTCTGGCACCCTGCTCGGACATTCCATTTTTTTCAGACACACCCCATTTTCTCATCAGTCCCCCCCAAAATTTTTTTTATGAACACTCCCTTATTTCTTAGTTAATTTCATTTCTTATAAGTTTTACCATTAACATAAAATTAACTCAGTTAACAAAGGGTGTAATAAGATAACCAAAAGCTACTAAATCCAGAGATTGTTTTTAAATATTTTATAGAATATATAGTTAATAATAATAATAATAATAATAATAATAATAATAATAATAATAATAACAATGATAATGATAACAACAACAAATTTATGCTTAT